>CM046865.1:32479799-32666436 GCA_025617745.1 Heliocidaris erythrogramma | reverse complement strand
GAGGAAGCCGGTACAAAGGACCAACCCTGATTCTGAGCAAAAGCCCGCATCATACTGAACATGTCAGCTTGAGAGGAGCTAGCCGGGTTAGCCAGGCCAGACGGGCAAGAGGCCGGCAAAGCCTTGCCTCTTTTTGCCTTCTTCTTGGCCTTTTTCTTGGCTGGCTCGACAAGAGTCGTAGCCGAAGCCCTTTTCTTAGAACGCTTAATCGGATTCGTTCGGATCCCCGAAGCCTCTTCGGAAACACGAACCGATCCCTCCGCGGAGGGACGTTCACTTCCCATAAAGGGATTGGAGCGCTCATGGCGTAAGCCTAGAGAATCGCCCAAATCACCCATATTGGCTAGGCAAGAAGATGCCATAGCCATGGGTTGGGAGCTAAAAGCTCCCAGTGCGTGGGCAGACCGAGATGACTCGGTATGTGCCCGATGACTACTAAAGGCATGTGAACCCACTATTGGACCGCTCGAAAGCAGCAATAGGGGAGCACTAGTAGTCACGCACTCAGGTGAAAGCACCTGTTGCTCACGAAGAGCGTCCATAATTGTTAGCTCGAGCATTCCCATCAGCTGGCAACTGAGACAGCCCAGAAAGTACTCGTTCCCCCATATGGCGTTTGCCGGGGCTAGGGTTTGAGAACCCAGACCAACATGGACTAAGCCCGTGGGTTGCCCTGCAGTAGTGGGGCGCGTCTCCCCTAACGGATCAGAGCGAGTGAACGCTACCGTACGGGAAACAACAGCCCCCCCCTCTGGTCTCAGCAACCGGGGGATTGGATTCGAGATATCCAAACCACTAGAAACTGACGCCACCCACCCCGAAACCACAGGCTTCGGAGTTGACAATCCCATTCAGTTAACGCCACCCGTCCCGAAGCCGCAAGCTCCGAAACTGGCAAACTCTGCAAGGGAACACCACTAGGCAACTTACCTTTAGCCCTCCTCCCTCCCCCGCGTACCGCTGTACTCGGGGAGTTCTGGAAGGCCGAGTCGTCTTGCTAGACAACTCTTCGGAAGAAGCAGGTCTCCTTGACCCAGCTGCTTCTTCTTCCGAATTCATACCACTGCAATAAAACAGACAATAAAGTATACTTTTCAAAATAAGAAATACTTCAACTGAATGCAGTAAATAAAACTAAAGTTTATTTGGGAGATACGCACTAAAGAAATTTTCACAGCCTAAAAACGTAAGAACAAACACCGAACCCAAAGGCTCGGTGACAAACGGAAACACCCGCAAACACAGAAATATCTACGTGGGGCTGACCGTGAAAGAGAAAAATAAATGCCAAGAAAGGGAATCAAAAAATCCCTTGCAATCGGCAAGAGTGACTACTAAAACACAAAGTACTATAATCTAAACGAATATAGATACCTAAAAGTGCTTTAACTATGCGAAAAAGCGCACCTAAAAGATACTATACGACCTGATTTCAGGAGCGCTGTGACTATACGTCCTATCTCGTCGGGGGCGAGCAAGAAAGAGGAAGATGGCCGTAGCGTATTGACGCGCGTGAGTGGCGAAGGGGACAATAGGATTACGGGGGGTGCGCACAATATTGTGACACATGTGTGATAATTCTCGAAGGGGTCCCGTAGTCAAGACTACAGGCATAATAGGTAGGTATATATGATTTATTGCAGTAAATCACATACGTAGTGATACACTTTCTCACAAAAATGCCATTTAGAGAGAATCAGAGCATGTTTTAACTTGCCCATCAAAACAAATCTTAAAGACGAAAATTGCACATTAATTTTGGTAATTTCTAGACATAACGTAAAAAAGAATTTCAGCAGTACAAATTATTTCTAATTGTTCCTGTGAGAATGAATCTTGAGAGCATGATCGAAAAAAATAGGTCTTAACCTAATATTAGTTAATCAGTATGTAATGAGTTTTACGAAAGGTATTCACACATTTTCCTTCTTGCAAAAGGTTTCTTTAAATTTGTGTTTCTAATGTAAAACATTGCATATCTAATTAACTTTCTCAACAATGATTCTCAAGTACAGTGTATGTAATTTTTTCTCTGTTTACGTTATACTGAATATATCTTACCTTCTACCAAGTAGAGGACAAGCATAGAGAATGACTTTGGTTTCCCTAATATTCACACCTTTTCTCCTGAAGTACCTGTAGAAAATCAGACAACATGCAATCATAATCCCATAACATTCAAATTCTACAAAGTAGTTTGGAGAAGCAATGACAGCTAGATACAGTACACACATGTCTGTGTACATTTAGTATTTTATAGAGAGGTGTTGTGGTCTCGTGGATGGGTCCTATGACTGCAGATCAAAGGTTCAGTGTTCAAGTCCCTGCCACAGCACTAATGTTCTTCAGATTTACTTACATTAACAACTAGAAATGTCCATTGCCGCGCAATGCGAATGTATCCCCCGGCACTGGCAACGATATTTTGTTCGAAGGAGGGACAAACAACCTCCCCCCTCACCTTCCTCAAACAAAAGGATGGCGTAGAGATTGCCACCAGTGGCCCAGACTATTGTCAACACTAAGAGCAGCATCACCAAAACAATGTGTGTACATTGTATATATTACATACATGTATGTAGAAAATGAATAAGACCCCTGCCTTTCTACTTTAAACCACTGAACACTGATTAGTTCATCCTTTTGTGAGCTAAATTGGTGGATATGCCTTGAAAAATTCTGAGATTAACACCAAACAGGCAGACTGTAAGGACATCACTGGCAGAGAGATACTTACTCTTCACCAATTGTCTGAGCATCTCTCTTCCATTTATCAGCTTCTGGTGGTCTGAGTTTGATCTCCTGCATTGAGCCTGCCTTTGAGTCCTCTATCAATTCATATCTTGGAAAGAACATTCAGAATAAAGTGAAAATCATTGATTTGAACCCGAACATCAAAGTACATCTTCCTTTGGAATTTCTTGCATTATAATTTAGGACAGTTCATTTCATCATTCATTCTTAACACACAATATTTTGCTAAATATCATTGAAGGTAATACCCATTGTATAAGTGCAAAAATAACTATGAATTTTTTTTCATACATCATGAAAATCTAACAATATTTCAATATCATATTGTACAGCCCTAATGGCTGTAAACCCATAATCAAAGTACAGTCAGATAAAAGGAAAAGCATTGATCTGAAACATATATGTATACATCAAAGCACATCGATCAGTTTGGAGTGCTCTCTTTTTGGTTCTCTTTATTTCTCACTCTCTCTGTCATGCTCTCTTTTTTGTTCTATTTCTCTCTCTCTGTTTCAGCCTCTAACCTGTATTTTCCATCTGATACAGCTACCACTTTGACTTCCTTGAGGTGGGGCCATTCAGCAAACACTGTTTCTCCTAGCAGCTCTTTGGCAAGCTGTCTAGCATTCTGCAATAAACAGAACCTTCATTTACTCTAGTGATGACCAGGAGTGTCATTACCATGAAAACTTTTAGTTTTATTACACCATCCATCACTTGGAGGGTAACTCCCAGTATAAGTACAGTGATTTCAAAGCTCCCAAATAATGCTTGTTCATTAATAAACCATGGTTATAATATTTTTTTTTAAATACAAAAGCTGATGACTATTATCAAGAAACATAAATGTGCCATATAACCAAATCTCGATAGAGAGACTTACATTTTAAGAAGATGCTCTTTCATAATTCTCAAACAAGCCTGTATACGGCTTGTAGAAAATGTCTACCATTAGAAATGGATATTCTCAATCACATCACTACAAATCAAGATAAGAGGTAAATAACAATGGTCCAGGAATTTGAAAGAAGTATGGCCAATTTATCTTCTTTCAAAGTTATTATCAGTGTTCCTACTTACAGGGTCTGGATCACTAGCATTCACGCTCAAGATGCAGTTCTCTCCTCGACTGAGTTGCTGAAAGACCTTCACATCAGCATTTCGTACTTCATGCTAACAAAAATAAAACCCAACAATGAAATCTTTAGAAAATGCAAGCTTTTGATGAAAATGCAGTTGCTAGTACAATGGTCTGTGGGACAACAGCGGGTTCGATTTAAAATGCACCAAGATGAACAAATTTGCGGTCAAAGTCTCGTTTCTGTTATGCTTTGAAATTTGAAATCTGTCGATAGAGAAGTCCTATGTGAGCATTAATAATTCAAACTACAAATAACAAGATGAATGCGACTGCATCTCCTTTATGCCTAAGCATAAATACAGGTTCATAGCTCAAACTGTTCTTAAATTATTGTGAAAACGAGAATAAACTAGATGAATTTTTGACCGCGTGCGGTCGGAATTTATGCCTCCGCCATCACCAGATTGGATATGTATCGCATACATGTACACTCTAAAAAGGATTGGTCCAACCAATGTTTTGGCCTTACCATTGATGACTTACAATTATCAAATACACCAAGGAAATAGGTATTTTATAGCAAATACTGTCCCCTTGAAATTTCTAAAATAGGTAGGCCTAGACTCCATACATCACAAACCATTTTTATGTAATAATGACCTCTATTAACTTTGAACTTTGACCTTGAGACCCTAAAATCTAATCCGTTCATCGTCCCTCACATATGCATACATGGGCAAAGTTAGAAGCTGATCCGTCAAACAGTTCTTCAGTTATCGCGAGAACTAACCATTTTTATGTACATAATGACCTCTTTGACCTTTGACCTTGAGACCCCAAAATCTAATCAGTTCATTGTCCCTCCCATATGAATACATGGGCCAAGTTAGAAGCTGATCCGCCAAACAGTTCCTAAGTTATCACAAGAACGAACCATTTTTATGTATATAATGACCTCTATGAACTTTGAACTTTGACCTTGAGACCGTAAAATCTAATCAGTTCATCGTCCCTCACATATGCATACATGGGCCAATCCGTCAAACAGTTCTGAAGTTATTGTCAGAACGAACCATTTTTATGTACATAATTACCTCTGTGACCTTTGACCTTGAGACCCCAAAATCTAATCAGTTCATCGTCCCTCCCATATTCATACATGGGCCAAGTTACAAAATGATCAAAAAAACTGTTTTGAAGTTATCGCGAGAACGAAAAGGGGACGTACGTACGTACGGACGGAGTGACGGCCGACCTGAAAAACATAATGGCTCCGGCTACCACCTACAGTGGGCGGAGGCATAAAAAACCTATAATTATATGTTAATTGACCTCTGACCTTTGACCTAACAACCCAAAAGTCAACTTTGTCTTGTCAGGCATACAAAATAGTTGAGATAAGGTGATAACAAAACTAAAAAATCTTTAATTTCATGTATGACCTGTGACCTTTGACCTACATACCTGAAAATCTAATCAGATTGTCTTCCTATAGTGATTCATAATAATAATAGGGCCCTACTAGTTACAATGTAACCGACCAAAGCGCATACAGCATTATTACCCCGGTCACTGGATTCAATTGCGATTCTGCACATTACAGTGCACATTCTCCACTCCTCTTGGGAGCATTCCAGTCAGTCGCCTGTTTCCTAGGAAGTTTATACCTCGAATGGTTCTTGACTTTAACGAGAAAGCGTCACGGACCAGGTTCGTTTAACAAACCAAAAAGACTTGGGTGTAACATGGAAAACATATAACGTGTCTTTACCATGACCTTACCTCAAAGTTCAGATGATAGAGTGTTGGGAAACCTGGGAAGTAGACTCCAAGTCTCACGCCTTCTAAGAGTCCTTTCTTGAGCCTACTGATATCAATTTGGAAGGCATCTTTCCTTATTAGCTCACACCTGGATCATAATATAATTACAGGGTAATCCTGTTATAACATGGTCAGGGCAACTGAAATTTGCTTGTCACATTTCATATCAGGTTCCTTATTTTAACAGAACATGCATATCAATGTACATGTGAAACTACACACAAATATACACAAGTTTAAATGCCATAGAATACAGTTGCTGAGATCCAGGATGGCCATTGTATCATTGGACAAAATATTGGAGGCAAACACCAGGCCAGCCCCGGCTTCATGAACATGCCCTTTTATCATCATGATCATGATGAGTACCAATCTTGCCATGATCATTATTAGTAATACCATTACTTGAACCACCACAATCACACTATTAACATTAACAATCATAATCACTGCTAATACTTAGGGTCACAAGCGCTACATCTATCACCAACTCAGCTTGATCCAATTTCATAACCACCATTTTCAACAAGCAAATCACCATCAACATTGTCAACACAAACACAACCCCATTGCAATTTACATGTAAAAGCCACTGAAAATACCACTATCCCAGCCACCATCATAGGTGACCGATGTTCTAGGGGGCTCGGGTACTTCAGCCCCTCCCCCATTTCTTTATTTGTAAGTTTTAATAAAAATGTAAAGTGGATATTCAGGGAAGAGATGTCAGCCCCTCTGGTGATATTGGTCAAGCATACCTGTGATCACCCATGGCCACCACAATCTGATGAACTCATTCCTACATTCATCTAAAGCTTACTTTGCCACACAGTTATGTATGTCAGGAAACTTTCCGTGTAAGGATGATTGATAGGTGTAAGGGTTGGTGAGGTCTGTGGTGTAGAGAAGATGTTCACTGTGACAATTCCTTTTCCTCTCATCATCTGTCAACTTATCTTCATACATCTTCATTCCTGCCAACAAACGATTCTGTGCAAAACCACAACAATTATAAAATGCAGTATAATTGGTTATAAACACACCGCTCCAATTCTAAAACCAGGGCTTTGTAACACAAAACTATGTTAGTAATTGATTGCTATTTTGCTATTGATCACTATGTCACTGTATATACAACTGATCGCAAAATACCAATTGTATGATTTGATTGATCCTACACTAAAGCTTTGTGTTACAGGGCCCACGCCCCTATAGATCTCTTAATAAATGTTTATATCATGGAATTGCTTTATTTACCAATTTCTTTACTGATACAAATACTACCTTCAACAATAATTCATGACATACATGTATATTAACAACTTCATACACCTGTAATTAACACAATACAATAACCAAACTTGGCTTCGACAGTAAATGTTAACATTAAATGATGGGGAAAAAAAACAAGATGAAAGTGAACTAGACTTTAATTCGTCATGGGGACGAATTAGGTGGTCTGTCGGTCAATTTGAATGATCTTGGCCGTTATCCACATGATCAAAGTATGAGGGCCAAATACTGAAACGAAGAAAGAAAGTCAAGAATGTGAAAAATGGAAAAAATGATACCGATGCAAATGTTTGTGGGGATGTGAAATGGATCTTTGATTATATTTGTGCTCACTTGGATGATGATAATGACGATTATGATGTTAAAGATCACATTACAAGAAAATCACAAATATGGCAATTAAGGTATCACTAGAAACTGGGAAGCTTACAGATGGCGTATCTGATGATTAAAAAAACAACATAAATAAAAGCTCTTCTAAGCATCTGGAATATCCGAGGATTCGCCAGAAATATAGTGATGTTTTGATGTCGTCACACTAGGGATCGGATCCTGCTTAAGCAGACGACGTCCTATAATGAATGAACGTAATTGCAATGCAATTATTTATCAAATTATAAAGAGTTTGGTATATTTAACATGACCTTATTTCACACCATTCTAAAAGGGAAAGTGAAACTAATTCTGATAACTAAAACCGTTTGATTGTAAATACACAGAAGAAGGGTTAATGATCAATGAAATAAACCCCATTTTCAAATTGAAAAGCTCTCCGAGTAATAGCATGGATGGTATTTGTTCCCTCTTGAAATGCCGAACATGCCCCGGTGCAAGCAGCTGAAAATACAATGGCGTCTTATTTTGTTTACAAGTGACTGATTCCTTTATTTTTTTAACGCTGCATTTTTCGTCAAAATAATACCATACACAAAGTTAAGAGTGAGGCAACAGACTAACATTATGACTGACGTTAGTCAAATAAGAGAAATAAGTGAAGAGGAGATGACAAAACAGGCACTGAAAAATGTGTAAGATGTTATGGGACATCGCCTGCTTAGACAGGACTGGCCCCTGGTGTGTCGTCACACATCTCAGCAGAGTTCGCGGAGCTCTTCAGCTGCTATATCGGGGGCTGTTTTATAATTGATAATAATCATTACTTCAAATGTTTCCAAGCATTGAATTTGGATAACCTTGTTTAATTTATGCCATATATGCAATAAAAAGTATTAAGCCAATATTTACTTTGATGGAATTTTCTTGTAATGTGATCTTCAATGATTATCATATTAATGATCATCATATATGATCATGACGAAAATGATACTTGCCATGATGGGAATGACAATAGTGATCATCGTCAACACCATCATCAATGATCATATTTCTTTTCATGTGCTGCCATACACGCAGTAACAGTTTTTTGATTCCTGAAAACTACAATAAAAAAATAGACCAACAATTACAGAGAAAGTCTTGCTTAAAGTTAAAACTTATGATGTCATTTTTGAAAAAATGAAATTTTAAGAACCAACGGCATTTTGATGACGTTGTAATATAATTGAGGGTCAAATGACCCATGAAATCATATCTATGATTCATCCCCTACCCAAAGATAAAATAAAATTGGGGGGTTTATGGACTATTTAAAGAGCTAGAGTTAATTTTGTAGAGGCATGTATTTGCACGTTTTTACGTTATTTTCGCCATAGACACGCGCACGGATTTTGAACTTTGACGCGCTGTACAACCCTATTATTGATCGAAATTGATTCCAAGTTGATGGAAATGATCAAGAAAAGTGACAGGATTGCGAATCAATCGAAAAAACAGCGTTTTAACATTATTTACGACTTGCGCGCGCGCAAAACTCGTGCTCGGACGCTTACGCATGGAAATTTTTGAAATGCTTAAAATGACCTGAAACATACTCTCCTTTGGTCCTGGGTTGATTTTGAGCATTTTAAAATTTTGACGCACGCTCGTCATGACCTCTGGATGACCTTGGATGACATGACCTGATGACCCATGACCTGAAATAATGTCATGTAAATATGGACGATTTTTGATGATTGGTTATGAAGATATGATTGATAATGTGATTTTACAAAATGGCGCCTGGATGACGTCACAATGACCTGTTGACCTTCAAATGCAAATGGGAACAGGACATCACTGACGAAAATTTGACGAAAATTGATGAAGTACTATTTCGAATGGACAAGAAATGGGGGAAATAAAAATAATAAATAAATAAAAAAGAAAATTCGTACGAATACAAAAGGTGATCTGTCGATTCCGACAGACCACCTAATTATACTGACCTCAAAGAATATTTAAACAAGATGAATATGTCTCCGCCTAAATTCAGTTAAGTTCATGGCTCAAACTATTCTTGAAATGTTGTGACAACCAGAATAAAAAGCCTACAATTACATTTCAATTGACTTTTTTTTTTTACCTTTGATCTTTGACCTAACAACCCAAAAGTCTGATCACTTTATCTCCTCCTAGTCATGCAAACAAAATAGTTGAGATATGGTGATAAACAGACTAACAAATCTTTAATTTCATGCATATTGACCTCTATGATCTTTGACCTTTGACCTACTAAACCTAAAATCTACTCACTTTGTCTCACTATGGTGATGCATACTAGTACCAAGTTTGAAATTCATAGCTATAATAGTTGAGATGTGGTGATAACAAAACTATAAAAAAAAACATTGATTTCTCATATATTGACCTCAATGACCTGTGACCTATGTAAACAAGACTCTAATCAGTTTTTCTCACTATGGTGATACATAATAGCAAGTTTGAGGTTCATGGCTCAAATTTTTCAACAGATATTGCAATTACGATGCTAAAAATCTGAAATTTCATGGTAAATGACCTCTATGATCTTGGACCTTTGACCTGCTTAGTTTGTCTCACTATGGTGATACATACTAGCACCAAGCTTGAAGTTCATACCTCAAATGGTTCTTGAGATATCACATTAAAACTAAAACCTTCAATTTGAGAATTGACCTCTATGACCTTTGACCTTTGACCTACGTACCCCAAAGTCTAATCAGCTCCTCTTCGTATGGTGATACATACTAGCACCAAGCTTGAGGTTCATACCTGAAATGGTTCTTGAGATATCACATTAACGAAACTAAAACCTTCAATTTCAGATTAGACCTTTAACCAACTAAACCTAAAATCTAATCACTTCGTCTCACTATGGTGATGCATACTAGTACCAAGTTTGAAATTTATAGGTATAATAGTTGAGATATGGTGATAACAGGAGTAAAAAAATTATTTCACATATATTGACCTCTATGACCTGTGACATTTGAAACACGTAAACAAAAAAATATAATCAGTTTGTCTCACTATGGTGATGCATACTAGTAGCAAGTTTGAAGTTTATGGCTCAAATTGTTCAACAGATATTGCAATAACTATGCTAAAACCTTCAATATCATAACTGACCTCTATGACCTTTGACCAACGTACCCCAAAATCTAATCAGCTCCTCTTCCTATGGTGATACATACTAGTACCAAGTTTGAAGTTCATATTAAACTCAAATGGTTCTTGAGATATAGCATTAACAAGGCTAACACCTGAAATTTCAGAAATTGACCTCTATGACCTTTCACCTTTGACCAACGTACCCCAAAATCTAATCAGCTCCTCTTCCTATGGTGATACATACTAGTACCAAGTTTGAAGTTCATATTAAACTCAAATGGTTCTTGAGATATAGCATTAACAAGGCTAACACCTGAAATTTCAGAAATTGACCTCTATGACCTTTCACCTTTGACCAACGTACCCCAAAATCTAATCAGCTCCTCTTCCTATGGTGATACATACTAGTACCAAGTTTGAAGTTTATGGCTCAAATTTTTCAAGAGATATTGCAATAACTAAGCTAAAACCTTTAATTTCATAATTGACCTCTATGACCTTTGACCTTTGACCTACATACCCCAAAATCTAATCAGCTCCTCTTCGTATGGTGATACATACTAGTACCAAGTTTGAAGTTCATACCTCAAATGGTTCTTGAGATATAGCTTTAACAAGGCTAACACCTGAAATTTCAGAAATTGACCTCTATGACCTTTGACCTAAGTACCTCAATATCTAATCAGATTGTCTACCTATAGTATAGTAGCACCAAGTTTGAAGTTCATACCTCAAACGTTTTAACAAAGCAAGCCGAACGAACGGACGGACGGACAACCTGAAAACATAATGCCTTTGTTGGGCGGAGGTATAATAACAAGCCATTAGCGATATTGTGTCTCGCCCACTTGCGATAACTAGAAATATCGCGATCTCTGTTGCCATGCAACAGAATTGTATCCATTGCGAAATATCTGCCATAGAATGTAACATCCCATAAAATTTGAGAAGGGCTATTTTATGAAATGCTTGTCCCTTCACCTACTTCTCCTCCACATACTCCAAGGGCGGTACTAATTTCAGTTGATTCTTGTTTGCTTGTTTGTTTGTTAGTGCTCTAACGTTTGAATGGTTCCATTTCAGTTCACCAAACTTTCAGCGAATCTTCATCGAAGTAATATGCGATTTCCTAAGTATTGAATTACACGGTCACAGGTGCATCTGATTTTTAGGTGGTCTGTCATTGACAGATCACCTCTTATATTCGTCAGAATTTTCTTTCTTTATTTATTATTTATTTATTTATTTATTTATTTATTTATTTATTTATTTTTATTTTCTCCCTCTTTCTTGTTTCCACAAAATCTCAAAAACTTTCCTGTCTATTTTCATGACATTTCCGTCAGTCATCAGGTCATATAAGGCCAAGCTGAAAAATCTTTTTCAAGGTCATCAGGTCATCGTGACGTCACCCAGGCGCCATTTTGTGAAATCACATTATCAATCATATCTTCATAACAAGTCATCAAAAATGAACCATATTTGACACACATGAATTTCAGGTCAGGGGTCAACATAAAATGTCATCAAAATCCGCGCACGCATTATGACGCGCACGTACGCGCGCGTCAAAATTTAAAAATGCTCAAAATCACTTTTTAATCAAATTAGGGTACGGTTCAGGACATTTTAAGCATTTAAAAATTTTCCGTCCGTGCGCGTTTGTGTGCGCGTTATGCGCGCGCGCAGCGCGTACATAACGTAAAAACGCCGTTTTTTCGCATGGTTTGTCTTCCTGACACTATTCTTGACAAGTTCCAGCTATTTACAGTCATTCTCGACCTTCCATAATGCCACACGCGTGCGTGAAACTTTCAAATTCGTGCGCGCGTCAATGGGCATTCTAATGTAAAAAGTGGTAAAAACATGCCTATCTAAAATCCGCCATAGCTCGTCAGAATGCACGGAAACCTCCCAATTTCTTTACATATTCTGAAAGCCTGAGAGTTGTAGATTCGAATTCATGCAGAATTTTCGCCGATCTCATGTTCTGACGTCATTCTATTTGCATATGAACTCAAAAAACATGATTTTGAAAAAATGACGTCATCATTTTTGTATTCATTTGATAATATTTCAGTAATAAGTGGTCGATTTTCTTCCAAATTTTGATATGTTATAGCTGAGACAATTCTCTACAAGATCAGTCACCACGGTTTTTCATTTTGATGACGTCATCACAGTGAAATTTTCAATTAAATACGCCATGTCAGAATTTCCCCTATTTGCGTGTTATGTCTATGGAAGATGATTTTTTTTCGAATCATGAATCTACATGACATCGTTCTCTGAGCAGTATCTCAGTTATTTTTGGTCTATTTCCTTCCAGATTTTAATATGTTGTAGCCTGATACATACTCTTTCTATGAGGGTTCGGTTTTTTAATCTGATGTCGGGATCATTGTCAATTTTAAACTACAATATGTGATTTGAGAATCCCGTTTTTTGTGTACGTGTTATCTCTATGGGAAATGTTTTGGTCTATTGGTCAAAGCACTTGCCTCCCATTCAGGTGACCCAGGTTCGATCCCCGGCGGGTTCATAACAATTTTTTTTTTTTTTTGCTTCTTTTTGCCTGTCATTTTACCATCCTCTTCGACTATTATAACATAAACAATTACAAATCATGTAATAAACTGCCTTATTTTCCGTGTTATGTCTATTAGAAAGTAGTGTGCAGTAGTTTGTGTACAACCCTGTGGAATTTTGATTCCCTGTCGTGTATTAGAGTATGGGGTTTATCTCCCAAGTATCCTGCAATATCACATCGTCCTATTTGATATCACAATTTTTCGAAATTGGCTTGGTTAATTATCTTCAAATTTTTGTCACTCATCAGTCCTAATAAGGTCAAGTTCCAGCATCTTTTTCAAGGTCATCAGATTATTGTGACGTCATCCAGGCGCCATTTTCTACAAATCAACTAATGATCGTATCTTCTTCACGAAATGTCATCTCTCTTTCATATTTGGCATGGCTAAGGTCAATGTCATTTCAGTCATGGTCATCACCATTATCATTATCATCATGATGATTATCATCAACATCATTATCAGCATCACTGTCATGATATAAATTGATCATTATTATCAACATCATTATCATCATCACTGTCATGATCATCATGATTATCATCAACATCATTATCATTACTGTCATGATGATATTCATGATGATGATGATGATGATTATCATCAACATCATTATCATCATCATTGTCATGATATCCACGAATCATCCAAAATTCATGTTCACACACTTTATGCCCCATTGAAACAAAGGGGACGCTATTTCACTAATAATGTAGTAGCTAGAGCCCACGAATTGAAAATGCTAGGAAAAGGCTGAAATCATAAAAATCTTGATTAGATTCATTATAATTAATGTCATCGTGATATCAACGTCATCTTTCACATTATCATTTTGTATACACGTACCGTCATTGGCCTGTGCATGCAGTGTACGAAAAAGCACCGCAACATAGTATCTATTGAGTTCAGGCTGATTGAGTTATCGTATCCGCGCGTGCGCTACTAGTATGATGAGAGACAAGTATAGTCTAATTAGAGCTCAATCGGAGAAACTGCTGGGGCTAGCACTGTAATGTATTTTTAGTTTTTTTTTTTAAATTTTATTGTTGTTTTTATAATATTTATTTCTCCTGGCCCACAGCTGAGTACAGGACTATAAAATGTTTGTAGTCGGCCGTAATCGCAACCAGCCATGCTCGCAACATTTTATCACTTATCTGTCATTCCGTGTTCGTGTGTAGATCTAACTGTTAGGTTTAACGACGTTACATCTGTGCTGCTGCAGTGTAAGATAAGCCATCGTTCAGGTGTTGGCTATGCTGACATTGGGTACGACGATGCTCCGCTGAACCCCCTCACGAGGAGGAGAGCAACCAAAACAATAAAGTGACAAAAGACTCCTCCAAACAGAGGGATTTTTTCGTCTAGCTGCAGTGTAACTATACACAGCGCTAACGCAACAGAAATTGGATATGCGATAGCACTTTTTTTAGCAGCATTGAAATCTGCACAATTTTTCACGTAATGTGGCTATGCCTCGGCTATTATAGTTTGCTGCATGTATGCAATATCCTATTGAATTCCACAGGTGCATCTGTTTTTTCTTTATTTAATTTTTTATTTTTACTTTGTTTTGAAGGTGTTTATAGGCAATATTTAAGTCATACTATTACTACTCTAGTTAGACCAAGATCTATAGTACAATGGCACTTGTAATATTTTATAATCATCATCAATCAAATGACACATAATAATAATTAGTTTTGTTTTCCCCGGGATAGCCACTTCAGTTCTAAGAACTGTTCTCCCAGCGGGCCCTGCATAACAATTACCCCATAGTCATCAGGTACAATTCAAACCTGCCCAATTATCTTGAGCACAATCTCAACTCCCCGGGGAGCATGCAAGCCAGGCTATCAGATGACGCTCACGGCTTAGTTAACACCCAACCAAGGTTCCCATCACTCATGGGTAAAAAAAAGCGAGCGGATAAAATGCCTTGCCCAAGGACATAAACACCAGACATAGTAGGGTTCGAACCCGCGACCCTCAGATCCAAAGACGAGAATCCCAATCCACTACACCACAGCGCATCCGCAATTAATTCTTATTGAATGGTAATGAGGTGGGACACTACATCGCGCAGGCGTTGCGGTTCACTGTTGCTAAACAGTATCAATCTAGTGTTGCATTGATATTGTATATGTGTGAAGGTTAAATGTGTTTGTGGTGCAGGCTAGCTGAGGGCTGTAGATGATTTGTACAATGTAGTGTCATGAGCTTATTATTTTAAATAGAGGAAAATATACGAGAACAGAACATAATTGTTTTGGTCGCATATCCAAGAGTTAGTAAAATATTTTATTTTATGGCAAACTGAGTACTGCAAATAACAGTAATAACAAAAAGCATGCATGAAATTGAAGAGAACACAAAACACTGTGATCCTTTAGCCACTTTGCACGACATGGACGCAGATCACAAATCATATTCTTTACAAGAATTCTTGTTTGGTATAAGACTTCACATTTCATACAAAAATAATGTATGCACATTTGCTTATTATTCTTGAGGGTTTTTTGTAATACTTTCACATGTTTTGAATAATGCTTGGAAAGTGACTGTTACAAAGTTATTTGTCATAAGAGAGTCTTGCAGGTAAACTTTAATGTTTGACCTGAAATGACCTTTGACCTTTGACTTTACCATGTGACCTCTGATGGCAGCATAACATGCAGGTCCCCCAAGTGCTTCTACAACCCAACTTTGGTTGAAAAGTGAGTGATGGTTGCAAAGTTAGCTGTCGTAACATTGTGACGGACGACGGACGGACGCCATTTGGATCCCTTGGGCGAGACAAAAATGGAGGGACATTTTGGAAAGCGAAACTGGCATGTCCCAAAGGCTTAATCAGGCTGTTTAAGCTTCTTATGACTTTACTCAATATTCTACTGCTCCTCCCTCCTCATAGAAAACTGAAAAAAAACTGATCTGAATGTACATTGATTGACAAGACTTACCTCATCAATGAAGGGAATAAGAACAACAGCTTCCCAGGCTTGTAGTTTACCATTGAGATCCTGCTCAAACTCTACAGGATAGTACCCAATGATTGGAGAATTCTCATTCAACATCAGTGGCTACAAAACAGATGAGAAAGACTCACAAGATAAATAAAGATTAAAGGAGAATTATCCCCACGAGACTTTTATCATTGACCTAAAACAGAATTCTAAACAGTTTATGATAAAGTAAAAACATCGTATATTCGAGAATCGAGAGGATGGGAATTGTCGATTGAATCCTGCGATTTTTATTGTTCTCGAGAGTAAAGCAGCGTCGCCATGTTCCCGGTGCGATCGGGCTGTGTGACGTAGGGCATGGAGTTGGCCGTAGCGCATTGTAATTGGCTCGCAATAGTTCACCAACATTATTTTAAAAAGAGTTTATTATTATTAATAATAACATAAATTACGCAAGAGTTTCATAATTAAATTAAATAAATCAATTTATATTATCTACGTAACTATCACATTTGAAAAAACATTTATTAGAGTAAAATAATCATCGTAAGTAAAACGTGTTCCAGGACACACTAGCTTGATTATACGGCATAAGCTTAGCCCGCAGATCTACGTAATAATAGACCTCCGTGAAATGATCACTGCAGATCACATCATTTTTCCGATCTAGTTTGAAGTCTTTTCCTTGGAATTTTTCCACGTTCAATATGGTCACCCAACACTTGAACAATTGCTGACATTTCTGCGGGTCTGGGAACCGATGGAATGATTTCCCTATCGTTTTCTTGGAACAGTTACAACAGCCGAACGCTTGACGATACACCATGTTTACCGTGTGTATATGCAGCGCGCGCTTCATGCAAGCTAGCTACTAGCTAGCGAGTTCTCCATCCCCTACGTCATCACGCGCAAGATTTTATGGGAAATTTAGAGAAAATGGACGCCGCCAGTAGGAGTAGACGACGTTGTAATCATCGTAAAAAGTGGTCTCTATTTTCTGCTCTTACAACGGCATCAGTTGGTCTAAAACGGTGATTTTTATATCAAATTAAATGTTATTTTATTCACTATGACCCTATTTACATTTAAAAGCCTGGGGATAATTCTCCTTTAAAGGAAGGACACTGACAAGGTTTGGATTCAATTTAATCTCAATAGAATGTGGAAGGTCTTGTCAACACATACATATATTCTGATTGATGATCAATAAAGACATTATGAACATTCCTGCATGTGTGACATATCCACTTTATTCAAGGAAATTTGATCAATATATATGTGCATTATTTTATACTCATCATAAAAAGAATTTGCGCAATTGATTGGTCCACTGCACATCAATGCTCTGGTGACAATTGCTCCAGGCTTTATTTCGTTAAAGATGTGGGTTTAGGGTTAAAGTTGCAAAAGATTTTTAAGTTATGGTAAGAATAGGTATAGTGTTTTGTCAAGGGTTGAACTTTATAATCCAGTAGATTGTATACGAAATTGACGCAGAGCACTTGTCACCAGAGCATGTATAGTAAAACCTACGCATCGGTCACTGGTTAATTAACTATGGTGCCCTCAATGACGTGAATAGGACCATTTTCCTTCAGGTCTGTGCCTGTAAGGAAAATAGCCATATTCACGTCACGTCATCTCAAGTACCATTCCCAACCACAGCTTCTCAATATTATAATACTTTCATTGAACTGACAATTTGCATGACATTATCCCAAACTTCAAGGATTTTTTGTTTGACCTCTATTTGATTTCCATTTTTCCTAACTTACCCAGTATGCTTGAGGAAGATGATCCTTACTGGCTGGGGGTAGGACGGCTAACAGCTGCTCAAAGGGCAGGAAGGGTTGACCCTTGTCAAAGGTCAAAGTAAGGTCAGAGAAATCCTTGAGATCAGACATGTACGGTGCGTAATGATGTGGGTAGTACCTGCATCAAACAGATTGAAGTAAAGTGATCTTTACTCTACATTCTTACAACCATTTCTCTGTCTATAAAATCTAGTCATTTATACCAATGCAAGTGATGGAAGAAAACAATCACAAAATCAACAAGATGAATGCGACTGCATCTCCTATATGCCTCTGCCAAAATCCAGTTAAGTTCCTGACTCAAACTGTTCTTGAAATATTGTGATAACAAGAAAAAGAAGACTACAATTCCATGTTAATTGACCTCTGTGACCTTTGACAAAACAAACCAAAAGTCTGATCACTTTATCTCCTTCACGTAATGTATACAAAATAGTGATATGGTGATACCAAAACAAATCTTCAATTTCATGCATACTGACCTCTATGACCTTTGAGC
Source organism: Heliocidaris erythrogramma (assembly GCA_025617745.1). Lineage (NCBI taxonomy): Eukaryota > Metazoa > Echinodermata > Echinoidea > Camarodonta > Echinometridae > Heliocidaris > Heliocidaris erythrogramma. Next base: position 32,648,152 of record CM046865.1, on the reverse strand, counting down.
TACATGTACATAAACAAAAATCTAATCAGTTTGTCTCAATATGGTGATGCATACTAGTACCAAGTGTGAAGTTAATAGTTCAATTGTTGAAGATATATTGCAAGAAGGAGGCTTAAAACCTGAAATTTGATGGTAAATAACCTCAGTGACCTTTGACTTTACCCCAAAATGTTATCAGTTTGTCTAACTACAATGATGCATACTAGCACCCAGTTTGAAGTTTATACCTCAAATGGTTCTCCAGATGCCATGTTAATGAGGCGAATACCTAAAATTTCAGTACTGACCTGTGACCTTTCACCTTTGACCTACATACCCTAAAATCTAATCAGATTGTCTTCCTACGGTGGTACATACTAGCACCAAGTTTGAAAATCATACCTCAAATGGTTCTTGATATTTCGCGTTAAAGTAGCTATCCAAAGAAAATCACAAATATGGCAATTAATGTATCACTAGAAACTGGGAAGCTTACAGATGGCAATCGTATAAGTTTTATGCCAACTGCGTATCTGATGATTATAAAAACAACATAAATAAAAGCTCTTCTCAGCATCTGGAATATCCGCGGATTCGCCAGAAATATAGCGATGTTTTGATGTCGTCACAATAGGGACCAATCCTGCTTAAGCAGACGACATCCTATAATGAATGAACGTAATTGCAATGCAATTATTTATCAAATTATAAAGAGTTTTGTATATTTAAACATGACCTTATTTCACACCATTCTAAAAGGGAAAGTGAAACTGATTCTGATAACTAAAATACGTTTATGAATAAAACAATGCTGAAATCTCGCATTGGGACATTTTTGGGTATACTCATGACACCCTAATGTATGGCAATCATTATTACTGTACATGTACTTTCACAAGCCATTTCAAGGGTTTTGCAGTTTTCAATTCATAATTTTCTTAACACACAATATACAAGAAACTACCAATCATTAACCAGCCAAAATACATGTTCTACAATGTTAAAGCATTGTAATATTTTAATGCTCAAGAATCCTGCAATATAAAAACAAATATTTCTGGGTACCGTATAGTCGCGTGTACACGGCGCACACGTATATAAGGCGCATCCATACTTTCGACCCTCTGTATTAAAAAAAAAAATATTGCCGTCTTTGCACATGGCGCGATTCTATCGCGTGATAATACATACGAGGCTCGGAATCGGCCCCAGAATGAGTGAAAGTTTGAACTTCCAGTCATATCAGCGCCGCTACTTAGCTCCGCAACTTAGCTCCGCAAAAATCTATCAGTACATATGTATACAGTGTGTGTATACGTAGGGGTATGTGTGTGTACAACGCCGTTAATAGCGCACACTTCATTGTATGAGCAAGACAGGGAAACTCACGCGGGAGAGCTTGGAAGAGAGAGAGCGTGAGCGAGGGAGCGAGATGAATATTTAGGGGGCAGGGCTAGGGACAGAACATAATATATCATTGCTGGTTTGCATATCTAAATCCGGTGTAATAATATAAAAATTAATGAAACAAATCAACGAAATTTACTCCGGAATGGAAACTCGGCGTTTGAAGAACTAACAACACCACACACACAAACACACCAAAAAATAAAAAATAAATAAATCACGGAAAAAGAAAAAGTCTGAGAAGAAAATATAAAATGAAAAGATAGCTTTCAGGTCTTTAGAAAAATTCGAAGCACAAATTTATTCATTGTTAGAGTACATCAGAATTAAGAAATATTAAGATAAGGAATAGTAATAATTTTCTTTAAAAATAGGCCTACCGAAAGAGGGAATTTACGAAGAAAAAACCTAGATCAAATATCAAAAGCAATGGTCAACAATTAAGCCTGCCCCTCACTTAAAAATATAACACATTGAAGAACTATAAAGGAAAACCCCTCCAAAATTTGAGGAAACAAATATTATTCATACCACAGTGACGGTACAAAATAATAATTCAAACTAGGCTACCAATCGGAAGAAAAATTATTGTTCGTTAGAATCGAAGAAAAAAAAAATGGCGCCCGTAGGTCACATGTAAAATAGAAAAAGGAAGATGCCAGAGGCCGTTTATAAAGAGAGTTGTAACACGCGCATAATAATCCTGCACGTATGCTGTCTTTGTGTAAAACATGGCGGATCAGTGTAGATACTCTCTGTAGCTAGCTCATGCCGTTTATCGCGCGCGCGCCACCTCTTGGTCATACCACGTACAGTCATCTACAGCCACCTTGCGAACAAATGAAAAAGACGATCTATTTTCATCATTATAGCCGCGAATTCAATCTGGTTTTCGTCATTACAGTTATGAAAGTGAAGCTTAGACTAGGATTATACTGGCCATGTATGTAGAATTTCGATAATTGTTTTATAAAGCGGAGTCTTTAATATAAAAATCGGACAATTGTCGTTCAACTGCACACTACCCCGATACAGTGCAATGACATAGGCCTAGTGTTACATGTGATATGTCCGGCCGCGCCGGGGGCCTGGGGCGGTGGGTAGCGCTGGCGGGCAAGACCCAGTAAGAGCTGCATGTCGTTGTCATTTCCTTGTACTCGTTTATATGGCGCACCCCGACTTTTGACATTCTCTGCCATGAAAAAAAGTGCGCCGTATACACGCGACTATACGGTATCTTGCCCTGATCCAGTGTTTGCACAGTTTGCACCAGTGCTTGTGCCCTTGCTTCACAAATTAGAACAAATGGTTGATCAAAGATAGATCACTCTATCATAAAGAGTTTCGCTTTGTCAATGAAATGAGTGTCATTTCTACAAGGTTACCTGGGATGCATAATAATTTGCAATTGCAATTAGAGTTACAACTCGGAATTTAATTCGTCACTGGTGACGAACTCCTTCTATTTTTTTCTGGTCCTTCTATTATTTGTCTAACATGATTTTGAAAGTTTGACGTGCGTGTGTGGCATTATGGAATGTCGAGAATGACTGCAAATGGTTGGAAATTGTCAAGAATAGTATCAGGACCCCAAACCATGCGAAAAAACGCTTAAAATGGCCTAAAACGTATCAAAAATATTCTTTGACGATTTTGAGCACTTCTAAATTCTGCGTGCGCACTGAAGCGCGGGCGTTTAATGCAATGACCTTGACTGAATTGACATTGACCTTAATCATGCAAAATATGAATGACTTTCCGTTATAAAGATATGACCATAAGTTCATTTTCACAAAATGGCGCCTGGATGCAACGATGACTTGATGACCTTGACAAAGATACCAGAATTTGATCTTATAGGGCCCGATGACTGACGAACATTTGCAGGAAATTGACTCAGCTGATTTTGAGGAATCATGGTAACAAAAAAGTGGGAGAAAAATAAAAGTTAAATAAATAAAGAAGAATAATGAAAATTCTGACGAAATTAAAAGGTGATCTGTTGATGACAGACCACCTAATTACAGTACTCATCCTTACCAACTCCATGATTGTATGCTATTGTAGTAGTAATGTAAGATCCATTGTATAGCATGAATGTAGTCACTCACAATCTGCACTTGTTGTGGCCTGCAAGTAAGAAGAATCACACTTTCATTTCAATTGTTTTGAACTGTCATTTTATGATTGGCAATTATTGACAAGCTACGATGTGATAAGAAAGCAAACACATGCTATATACAATATAGCCAAGGAACGAGGTATCAATTTATCAACTATCTGAGGGCCTATGAAATTGGGTATTAATGTTTCACCAAATGCAACAAGCACACTTATTGGTTTCCAACACCATTTCACAATTGTCAGAATACTAATCATAAGATGATAATTCACTCTCCACATTACATAAATGTACATTTTGTGCACTATACACTATACAGTGCGTCCCAGAGAAAATGAAACCGAGATTAATTGATGTTTAATCATATCTTAATCAAAATTACAATTCATAAATGACAAATATTTGTAAAGCATCAATTTACACCAACAGAGCTTTGTCATCCCTGGCTCATTTTTCATGATTGAGGTGTCATACAAAAGGGCAGAAAATGAACTTTCTCTTTGAAATTCAGATATGTGACTAATATCTGGATATCTTACTTGGTTATGTGAATAATCTCTGGATATCTTAGTTGGTTATGTGACTAACCTCTGGATATCTGAGTTGGTTATGTGACTAATCTCTGAATATCTTAGTTGGTTATGTGACTAATCTCTGGATATCTTACTTGGTTATGTGACTAATTTCTGGATATCTTACTTGGTTATGTTCTTGAATCCCATCTTGTTGTCATAGTAATCCCTTTTTCTCATTTTGAACTCCATCTCAATTGGATCGACTGAAATGAAAAATACAATTTATAATATGAATATGTTAAAAGAAAATAAAATTATCGCATTACATAAATTTCCTGTACATGTAGCTACAAAACTTGACAAAAGGATCTCCGACTGTAATCCTAAATCAAAATTCATATTTTCATGAAATCTTTCAATGTGCTTATAAACTACAATTTCATGAAAACATGTTGTAGTCCAAACTTACAATAAAAAAAAATCCACATATTTGTGTACTAAATAAATGGAAAGAAGTGTGTTTCATACATTTACACCAAAAGACTTCATCTTGTAGATGAAACCCATGTTTACTCACAGTCTTCATCCTCATCATCTGAGAGTTCATCAATTGCTTTATTCTCAATCCAATCCATGTTCATGAAACCTGGCATCTAAAAACACATCAAAACCAAGCAAATCACTTCATTTAAAGTTGCTACTAACATTTTTAACAAAGGGAATCAGAATTGAACTTGCTGACAAATCTATACCCCCCCCCCCCAAAAAAAAAATGATATGCAAGAGCCTAGTGGTCTACTGATGAAAAAGATTTGTTAATGTACAGTGGCGTATGGCCACTCAAAATATTTTCTCTCTTCATGACAAACAGTTACATTCGATATTTCCTTAATTTTATTTCTTGCTAAAATTGAAATAGACTGACAGAAATTAAGATTTCGAACTTCATGCCCACTTTATATGGAGAAATATTTTAATACTAGCAGAAGCATCCCATGGACATCCACAGGCGCTAGCTGTGTTTATGATTAATCATCAAGGTATATGTGTATTTGTCACAATATATTCAAGCGAGAAAAAAAAAAGCGGGTAAAATGTTATTTTTTTACCAAGAAGTATTTTTGTTATGTAAGTATGGGTTATTCATCCAAAGCTTGCCGAGTTTTGATTTTGAAGAAAATACATTTTCATCTTGATGAAGCCTAAAATGATGATTGCTTTACTACTGAATTAATACCCCGCCCCAATGTGTGTGCCAAATTTCCTGAGCATTGCTCCAAAAATGAGGAAGTGGTTTGATCTGCAATATTTTCCCGTTTTATTGCCATATGTCGTTACCATTGCAACGCAGTTTGCCACATATTGAAACAATATGTCTTGCATATCTTCATCCCAAGACAAATGTGTGTGCCAAATTTCATAAGCATTGTTCGAAAATTGAGGAAGTAGTTCGATCCACAAGATTTCCCACTGATTTATTGCCATAATATGCCGTTGCCATACTGTTCCCATGGCAATGCAGTTTCCTGCACATTAAAAGATATGTCTTGAACATCTAAATACCAAGACCACTGTGTGTGGCGAATTTCATGAGCATTGCTCAAAAAATGAGGAAAAAGTTATGCGCAAGGTTTGCAACGGACCGACTGCCTGACCGTCCGCTGATTCCTACATGTATAAAAATGAGAAAAATGAATTTGCCATTTTCATTTTGTTTTGTTGGGAGGGGGGGGGGGATTACGGCCCCCTTATGGGTTGGAGGAAAAGCTTCTCCAATACACCCCGGCGTGATTCCCAAGTGACATGATCTCCTACACCCCACCCCAGGAATGATGTCTACAGATCGGTTTAGACTGTCATAAAGGAATATATTTGAGGCAATATAGAATAACATGTTTCCAACAGTATGAAGGCCATTTTCCCCATTCCCTAACCCTAAACCCTAAACTCTAAACCCTAACCCTGTATAGTTTTTTTTCATTTTGGGTTGCTGTCGCAAAAGGAAGTCATGCTTCCATGATATGAGTAAAAAGTATAAATAAATTAAATTGAAATAAAGAGTCTTAATATATAAAGTGGCTGAAACCCCCTCCCTTTTTACATTTAACAGTTACATGTAACATTAACTTTTCATCCTGTCTCACTGTCACATGGGCGGACTCAAATAAATTTCCAGATACTCAACTTGTGCCAGTCAAGACATATAATTTATTTCAGTATATATTTTTTTTAAAAATCTGATAACACATATCTCTCTGTGAAATTCCGTATTCAAACATGAAATCGGATGAAAGAAAAAAAAATGTTTTACCACATCGAAAACGACAAAGTATAGTACTTCAAATGATTACTCCGTTTTCACAAACACGAAATTCAACCTCACACAAAGGCAAAGGATCCTGCGTTGATCCAATCCACTATTCAATATCTTTCCACTCTGACCTTGTCTCTATACCAAAAAAAATAACTTTAAACATGCATGAATAGATCCTGCACTGATCTAATCACAAAACTTCAACTAATTTCTCGTAACTACACTGTATACTGCATTTACTGATCACATTTATAATAAAGCTTCAAACATTACCTCAACTTGACCTTTTCTTCAACTGTCAACTTCTATCTCTATAAGTCTCTATATTCATAACTCTTAACTCAAAAACTCTTTATCATCTTAAATCATTAAATCTTACATTTATCAAAATTCAAAATAACCCTCCTCACTATCCATTGTTCACTCATCTTCTGAGAGTCTGCTTTGTCTCAAAGTCAATCTGCAAGATTTCCTTAGAAAAAAAAAACTGTTATTCTGCGTGCTCTCTCTCTCTCTGTTCTTTATAACAAAACTTATCTCCGTAACCAGGTCTTTTAATCGTTGGCCGAAAACCGCCACCAAAGACGGCGCTGTAGCTCGTCAGCCCCCCCCAAAACACTTCACCGATCCTTGTAGAAACGAGATATCCCAGAACGACCCAATCTTGGAAAATGTCCCGATCTTGGAACCATCTATAATTAAAAACAGAACCAAGAATCTTTCTACGATATATCCTAGCGATAACAAATGTAAATTATTTTAAATTGATTAAAGTTTGCTTGAATTTTCTATTATCAAACTATCAATTACAAAGCATGAATTTTAATATCACATAAACTTGCGAAATACCATGTTTTAGAATACTTTCATTCTCTTTCAAAAGTACATTTCAAAAAGTTTATATTTACATCGAAATTTTAGACCATGAAGTTATGTATTCTTTTTCTTTTACACATTAAGATAAAATAGAAGAAATCAGTTTAACTTACCGATGACTTCTTTAATTCAGGCCTAAAAACATCAGTATAAATTCTGATTAATCTGGCCTCATACAGGTTAAAAAGCTTCAGCCAAATCGGTAAAATAAGGCTGCTTTTTGATGAAAATATATAGTTGAAATTCAAATCAAAATGGCGGCTGCCTCAAACTGCACATGTGTGTTCCACAAAGTCGAAAAGATGTTCTGCCTAAAAAAACTACTGGAAAAGTACCAAGATCTACTCCCACAATAACTCTTCCCTAAAAGTATTCCAAGCAGCTGTTCAAAAGCATAGGCTCACTGAGCTCAAATAAAAGACCTATTCAGGTTTACTACCTTACACACAACTTATACAATAGAAATGTAAATTAAATCAAGTCAGTCATCGATGGTAAAAGGAATCTCTCACACTCTTCTCCTCACACACTTCGCATTGCTACATAAATTAACTCCTTGTCTCTTAGCAACCTGGCTGTGGAGTGAAAATTAGACGAAATTTGGCAAGCTTTCCTGGGAAAAACAGATAACATAAAATAAATGCATTTTCAGTGTGACATTTTACTCCCCCCTTTGATAAAATGCATTTATCTTTATTTATTTTTTTCACTTTATTATTTACAATATTTACAATCTACTCAATACATCTGCTCCGACATTCTCGTTGCCGCGGATCGCTTCTACGCGAAATCTGTAGGGTTGCAACGCCAAAATCCAGCGCATTAGTCTCCCATTGGCAGGGTTTACGCTGTTCATGTAGATTAGGGGATGATGATCAGTTTCAAGCACAAACTGTCTACCATACAAGTATGGCTCAAACTTCCTTGTAGCCCAAATTATGGCTAGACACTCTCGTTCTATCGTGGAATATGCTTGTTCTCTCCGAAGTAACTTACGACTTGCATACGCTACTGGGAATCGTTCATCTTGATGTGTCTGAAGCAAGACTGCTCCAATTCCAATGTTTGACGCATCTGTCCTAAGTGTGAAATCTTTTGACAAGTCTGGTAGATGAAGGATGGGTGGATTGGTTAGTTTGTCCTTTAGTGTGTTGAAGGCCTGCTCTTGGTTGGTATCCCATCTGATGTGGTTTGGTTCAGCTTTCCTAGTCCTATCCGTTAGAGGTGCGGCAATGGCGGCATAGTTGGGTATGAACTTCCTGTAGTAGTTGGTCATGCCCAGAAATGATCGAAGTTCTCGTTTGGTTTGGGGTCTGCTGATTTCTTGAATGGCCTTGATTTTCTCTGCTCGAGGACTAACGGTTCCATCTTCGATTACGTGCCCTAGAAATTCAACAATTGATTGTCCAACGAAGCACTTACTGGGTCTGGCTGTCAACTTTGCAGCTCGTAGCCTGCTGAGTAACTCGGTAAGTGTGGTGAGGTGTTGATCCCAAGTGGTTGAGTATATCAAGATGTCGTCGATGTAGTTTACTACTCCATCTAGTCCGTTTAGAAGTCTTCTCATCATTCGGCTGAAGGAGGCAGGGGCATTCACTAAACCGAAGGGCATAACTGTGAATTGGAAAAGACCATCAGGGGTGAGAAAGGCGGTTAGCGGTTTTGATTCTTGTGACATAGGTACCTGCCAGTAACCTTTGCTTAGGTCTATCTTAGTGAAATATTTTGCATGTGCAACTTTGGTGAATAATTCATCTTGATCTGGTATGGGTTCAGCGTCGAATATGGTAACTTTGTTGAGCTTCCTATAATCAACGCAAAAACGATTAGTACCATCAGGCTTTTTGACAAGAACAATTGGGGAAGCTATGGGGCTATCTGAAGGTTCTATGACTCCCATAGACAACATGGTTTTCACTTCTTCTCTGACGGTGTCCCTAAGAGAATGAGGAATAGGGTAAGGTTTACTCTTGAGATGTTTATGATCATTTTCGTTTAGCAAGATGTTGTGTTCGCCGAGTGATGTACGACCAGGTAGATCTAACATGACGTCTTGGTAGTTGGTGAGAAGGTCATTGACCTGTTCCTTTTGTGAGGGAGAAAGATCTGAATTAATGGTAACATCAACAAGTGATTCCTTGGCCTGTAATGGAAATGGCTGCAAGAGAGATTTGTTTGTTAGTAGAGGTGGTGTTGTGTCTTCGTCTTCGGCATCGTCGTCTTCGCATTCGATCACTGCAGTACAAACTGACTCGGTACCTGAAAGAGAAGGAGAAGTGTCATTTCTGTCATGATATTTCTTGAGGAGATTGATATGAAACACTTTTGTCTTACCATTCAAATCGATTCTGTAGTCTGTTCGGCTTACTTTGGAGACAACTTCAAATGGGCCTTTCCATTGTAGAAGAAGCTTGTTTCGGTCCGTTGGTAGTAGAAGAAGTACTCTGTCTCCAACTTCAAATTCTCTGTGTCTTGCTTTCTGATTGTAGTACCTTGCATATCTCTCTGAAGATTTCTGTAGTTGAGCATGAGCATTGCGGCAAGTCTCATCAATCCTGTTTCGAAGATCCAAGATGTAGTGGTAGGTGGATTTGGTTTCAGCCGTCTCAGCTTCACCTGTCCAGAGTTCTCTGAGGATGTCGAGGGGTCCGCGAACTTTCCTTCCGTAGAGAAGTTCAAATGGGGAAAAACCCATACTCTCTTGAGGTGATTCTCTGACTGCAAATAGAAGTGGGGTGATATACCTGTCCCAATCCTTTGGATTCTCTGCACACATACGTCTCAACATCTGTTTTAGACTTCCGTTGAAGCGTTCAACAAGACCGTTTGCAGCGGGGTGATATGGAGAGGTCGTGAAGTGGCGTATAGAAAGTAGCTTGCTTACTTCTTTCATGAGATCTGACGTAAACTGTGTTCCTTGATCTGTCAGCATTTCCTTTGGAATCCCAACTCTGGTGAAGACGCTTACAAGGGCCTCAGCTACTCTTTCTGTCTCAATGCTAGGTAGTGGAATGGCTTCAGGATATCTGGTGGCATAATCTATAATAGTGAGAATGTAACGATTCTTGTTATCTGTCATAGGATGTATTGGTCCAACAATATCTACAGCTATGCGTTCAAAGGGAACTTCAATGAGTGGCATCTTTCCTAGTGGGACCTTTGTTACTCTGCCTTTAGCTAATGTACGCTGACATACATCGCATGATCGGACATATCTGGTAATGTCAGAATTCATTCCAGGCCAGAAGAAATTGGTGAGAATTTTTTCTGTTGTTTTCTTTGCTCCTTGGTGGCCTCCTAGAAGATTTTCATGAGCCATCTGCATTACTTGTTTACGATATTGTCTTGGTACAACAACCTGTGTGATTACCGTGTCTGAATCCTTGGAAGAATGAAATGATCTAAATAGAATTCCATCTTTGTGGAAGAAGGAAGATTTATTAGCGTGACGACTTACTTTCTCTGTACCAGCGTCAGCTAATTCTCTCAGTCGATGCAAAGTTTCATCCTTCCGTTGTGCTTCCTTGAGAACTGATGGAATGACAACATCTTCCATTGGATGTGGAGTCTTGAGTGGACGAAATGGTTTGCCTTCTCGTTGAACTTGAGCTCTGGTCTGTACCGCACAAACTGGAGTGACGGTCTTTGGTAACATCCAATGTGGGTCTGGTTGCTCTGCTGGTCTCACACCTGGGATATTTCCTAAGATAAGATCGTAGAGAGGAGTCTTCATACACACAACACGAACTTTACCAATGTAGAAAGGTGTATTTATATCGATCATTGCAATGGGGAGAGTTCTAATTGATTGATCAATTAGTAAACAAGTACATACTTCACCTGTCATTTGACTTTCTTTTACAAGATCCTGCTTGATGATGATTCCACTGCATCCACTGTCTCTGAGAACGGAAATGACTTTGTTATTTACAAGTCCCTTTGTAACGGGCATATGTCGGACAAAATGTTCATTAGAACACGCTGCACTCATTAGTGGCAAACTATGACCACAGCCAAATTTGACATGATCTGTTATTGATTCTAGGGGAGGAGTGCCGTGTGGCATTCGGACCATCATGCACGAGGCTTCAATCCTGACCTGTGTGTTAGTACAAAATGGACATTGACATGGATTATGGGGAATAAATTCTGGCTGATCAGGTTGTAACGAAGTAGAGTCAGCTTCCGGTGGAGGTGTGGCCTCTGGTTCCTGCGAAGTCAAGAATCCTGCTGATTTAACGGGAGAGAAAGGACAAGAGTTAGCAAGGTGTCCTGGCCTGTGACAAATATAACATGTCTTAGTCATATTAGATCTCTGTGACTGTATTGGACAGTTGCGAGAAAAGTGACCTTCTTGGTTACAGTTGTAACATCTCTTAGTCTTTGGGGATGTTTGAGGATGCATTTGAGGTGTATTTGTTTTACCTTCATGTATTGTACTGATACGCTGTGTTTGTCCTGTAGGGGTGTTCCTCTGTGGTGGTGGCGCTCTGAATACACCTCCTCGTGCGTCTAAATATTGCTCTGTGAGTATCATGGCATCCTTGGTAGTCTTCGGTTGCCGTTCCCTTAGGAAGATCGCTAAGTCACGATGGCATCCGTTGATGAAATGCTCACGGAAAAGAAGATCCTTCAGGTCATCAAAATGATGTTTGATGCCAGAGAGGTCGATCCATCTGTTCAAGTAGTTCTCCAATCTGTTTGAATATTGCGATGCGGTTTCTCCGCTGACTGGTTTACCTGCATAAAACTTCGAACGAAATCCATCTGCGGTAAGTTGAAAGGCTTTCAAAAGAGCAGTTTTCAATGTCTTATAATCTTTTGCTTCATCACTCGTTAATCTACAATGAACATCAAGCGCTTTTCCTGTTATTAAAGCACTTAGATTAATCGCCCAATCTGTGCGCGGCCAATTTTGGCTTTCTGCGTAACGCTCAAATCGCTGCAAGTAGGCATCAATATTATCTTTGTCCTCATGAAATGGAGGTAACTTGGGAGACCAGGCTCTATGGCCTTCAAATTTTGATTCGCTTTTTACATTCTTTTCGCGCTCTATTTCTAAGTTTATTTCTGCTGTTTCTTTTTCTTGTTTCTTCAACTCTAACAACTCTGCTCTCTCATCTCTTTGCTTTTTCTGTTCTTCTGAAACAAACTTCTTAAGAGCCTCACCAGTTAACCCAAACTTTTCACCAACTGCTATTAAACTTACTAAATCCATTTTTGAAAAGTATCTACCAATTTGCAAAATCTCACTTCACCCAATGAGGTCAGATGTACAATACTTATTACACATACACAAAAATATGAATACTTAAGGTTTCAGAAATTACCTAATCTTAATTACACATTCACAAAAATATGAATACTAAGATTTCAAAAATTACCTTATCTTAATTCCTAATCAGTACACCCATGTGACTGCGAGAGGTCCCGCGAATTACATATGCTAAACCTCTCTCCCGGACAAGCCCCCAGAAAATGTCACATGGGCGGACTCAAATAAATTTCCAGATACTCAACTTGTGCCAGTCAAGACATATAATTTATTTCAGTATATATATTTTTTTTAAATCTGATAACACATATCTCTCTGTGAAATTCAGTATTCAAACACGAAATCGGATGAAAGGAAAAAATGTTTTACCACATCGAAAACGACAAAGTATAGTACTTCAAATGATTACTCCGTTTTCACAAACACGAAATTCAACCTCACACAAAGGCAAAGGATCCTGCGTTGATCCAATCCACTATTCAATATCTTTCCACTCTGACCTTGTCTCTATACCAAAAAAAATAACTTTAAACATGCATGAATAGATCCTGCACTGATCTAATCACAAAACTTCAACTAATTTCTCGTAACTACACTGTATACTGCATTTACTGATCACATTTATAATAAAGCTTCAAACATTACCTCAACTTGACCTTTTCTTCAACTGTCAACTTCTATCTCTATAAGTCTCTATATTCATAACTCTTAACTCAAAAACTCTTTATCATCTTAAATCATTAAATCTTACATTTATCAAAATTCAAAATAACCCTCCTCACTATCCATTGTTCACTCATCTTCTGAGAGTCTGCTTTGTCTCAAAGTCAATCTGCAAGATTTCCTTAGAAAAAAAAAACTGTTATTCTGCGTGCTCTCTCTCTCTCTGTTCTTTATAACAAAACTTATCTCCGTAACCAGGTCTTTTAATCGTTGGCCGAAAACCGCCACCAAAGACGGCGCTGTAGCTCGTCAGCCCCCCCAAAACACTTCACCGATCCTTGTAGAAACGAGATATCCCAGAACGACCCAATCTTGGAAAATGTCCCGATCTTGGAACCATCTATAATTAAAAACAGAACCAAGAATCTTTCTACGATATATCCTAGCGATAACAAATGTAAATTATTTTAAATTGATTAAAGTTTGCTTGAATTTTCTATTATCAAACTATCAATTACAAAGCATGAATTTTAATATCACATAAACTTGCGAAATACCATGTTTTAGAATACTTTCATTCTCTTTCAAAAGTACATTTCAAAAAGTTTATATTTACATCGAAATTTTAGACCATGAAGTTATGTATTCTTTTTCTTTTACACATTAAGATAAAATAGAAGAAATCAGTTTAACTTACCGATGACTTCTTTAATTCAGGCCTAAAAACATCAGTATAAATTCTGATTAATCTGGCCTCATACAGGTTAAAAAGCTTCAGCCAAATCGGTAAAATAAGGCTGCTTTTTGATGAAAATATATAGTTGAAATTCAAATCAAAATGGCGGCTGCCTCAAACTGCACATGTGTGTTCCACAAAGTCGAAAAGATGTTCTGCCTAAAAAAACTACTGGAAAAGTACCAAGATCTACTCCCACAATAACTCTTCCCTAAAAGTATTCCAAGCAGCTGTTCAAAAGCATAGGCTCACTGAGCTCAAATAAAAGACCTATTCAGGTTTACTACCTTACACACAACTTATACAATAGAAATGTAAATTAAATCAAGTCAGTCATCGATGGTAAAAGGAATCTCTCACACTCTTCTCCTCACACACTTCGCATTGCTACATAAATTAACTCCTTGTCTCTTAGCAACCTGGCTGTGGAGTGAAAATTAGACGAAATTTGGCAAGCTTTCCTGGGAAAAACAGATAACATAAAATAAATGCATTTTCAGTGTGACACTCACTGAACATCAACCAAAAGAAAACAATTGTAGCACAGAAAGAAGAAAGTTCAACTAAGAACAGTCCCCCCCCCCAAAAGAAAAAAAAATACCCTAATGAAAGTTCAATTTATAAAGTAATGGAATAACTACACAAATTAAACTTCCAAAGAAGCTAAAGTTTCACAAATAAAAGGCAGAAAAGTTTACGAGCACCAATCGATTGGGACGACCGCCGGGAAACATAGTACAAGTGCACTGTGCAAACAAATAACACATGTGTTGTGGCACCGTATACATTGAAGCCATACATGCGCTGCGCTAGTACATGTACACAGTACAGCATGTGGAGCTATACGTATATAGGGCCTAGTGGTAAACACGTCACAATGTCAGTATCCCAATAAACTTTCTCCCCTTCACAGCTAATTGGTATACGTTGCGTGCATAACAAAAGGTACTTGTTCTTGCGTACGACAGTGAGCTGTTCCACCAGCTGAAAAAGTGCTCTCTCCGGAAATTCACAGTTTAGAAATGAATTTATGATGTATGGACGGCACTGCAGCACTTTAAAATTGTCTCCCAACCATCTGGGGATCATTCCCCGCCCGTGGGTACCAAAAGGAGGGGACCAAAAGAGCCAGGGGAGGTCCCTATTCAAACCAAAGAAATGACATCAAATTCTTACGGTATTATATGAAGAGATGGTTGAAGAAAGCAGCAACTGACATATAACATGTCAGAATGATCCCTATTAGAACAAGAGCCCCAGGAGGCATGACGCTCACCCGAGGTGGATCAATTCACATCTGGTGCAGGGGCCCCTATAAAGCCACCCAGAAAAATTTCATGAACAACTTTCATTCTTCATCTATAGAGGTATCTCTATACACAATACCAAGTCTGAGCTTCCTACCAAGTTCGGTTAAATTCCAATCATGTGTTTTGGAGAAGAAGCTGAAAATGTAAAAAGTTTATGGATGGCGGACACCTTGCCCCACCCCCCCCCTCCAGTATATTACCCCCATAGACCCCCTACAGGGCCACCCAGAAAAAATTCATGAACAACTTTTCTTTTTCGTCTATAGAGGTATCTCCATACACAATACCGGTTCTGGAGAAGAAGATGTTTGAAATTTACATAGCTTTTACACTTGGGGGCCCTCCCCCTGGGGGCCATATGTACCATTTTAGCAACTTTGGATCCCCTACCCCTAAGGATGATTCCTACCAAGTTTGGTCGAATTCCGATCATGTGTTTTGGAGAAGATCAGAATGTACATTTTGCCTGGCAGCGCCCCCCCCTTCCAGTATGTTACCCCCACAGGGCCCCTATAGGGCCACTCAGAGAAATTTCATGAACAACATTCATTCTTCATCTATAGAGGTATCTCCATACACAATACCAAGTCTGAGCTATGCCTGGTTCTGGAGAAGAAGATGTTTGAAATTTACATAGCTTTTACAATTGGGGGCCCTCCCCCTGGGCCCCCCTGGGGGCCACATGTACCATTTTAGCAACTTTGGGTCCCCTACCCCTAAGGATGATTCCTACCAAGTTTGGTTGAGTTCCGATCATGGGTTTTGGAGAAGAAGATGAAAAATGTAAAAAGTTAACGAACGACGGACGACTGACAAATTTCCATCGCAATAGCTCACTCGAGCCTTAGGCTCAGGTGAGCTAAAAATCTTAAATCAAATTAAACAACATGTTCACTCATACAAAGTTGGGGAGAAAAATAATTTGTCTGTCTGCTAAAAGAGCTCTACAATGCAAATTTGCAAGACTACTTGATACAAAATCTTTTTACTATTTAAAAGGTCCAATCACCAAATTGTCGCAGGGGCCTGTCTTGTACAATCTATGACATAAAATTTTAATACAAACAAAAATACGAAAGTGGAATGTAGTGTTACCTCTTCTTGAAGTTTTTCTCGTATCGCTTTCTTCATCTCGACCCTTTTGCTCTTCCAGGCATTCTCATCCTGCTTGCCCTCCAAGAAACTCAAATCAATGGCTTGACTATCAAAGTTTTCATAGTCAAACTAGAATGCAAACAAACACATCATAATTCAAGGTAAATATCAAACTAAAGCTTATTGCTGGACTCTATACAAGTTCTTATGGTCAAACTACAGCATGTTTTTGAAAGAAGGAAACCTGATTTTTCCAATTGCTAGAAATATGAATTGTATCCTAATAAATTTATATTTTTTCAAGTAAAAGATCAAATCACCTTCTACATATGATACAATATTGTCATGCATGAAAGAATACAAATAATCTTAATTGTTCTCATACTTATGAAATATCATAATTGATAGGATTGAGGTAAATTGAATATATCATAAAGAAAGTAAATGTGAAAAATTACAATGCCCCGACCAGGATTCAAACCCGGGACCCTGGAATGCATGACCAGTGCTCTACCAACTGAGCTATCCGGGCTCCCGTCGAAGCAAAGTAACAATCTCACATATAGCCCCTCTCTTTCCATCGAGCGTAGGGGTACATCCATACCAATTCCATACGTACGCTATATAATGGCCTACCAATGAGACAGGTCTGCCCTCTAAAGTCGGGCAAATCCATGCCAACAAATTTCTATAGAGGACAATTTGAATTTGTAATTAAATATCATAATTGATAGGATTGAAGTAAATTGAATAAAGCGTATAGCGTACGCATGGAATTGGTATGGATGTACCCCCTACACTCGATGGAAAGAGAGGGGCTATATGTGACCCTCCACCACAAAACGACCAATAAGTCGGAAATTTGCGTTTTTAAATTTCAGCACAGTTTGAAAGCTTAGATTCTTAGCTTTAAAATGATATATAACTTGTCTTGCATAGACTAAGCAAACCCTTATAGATTACAGTGAGAATGTCAGAGTGTCAGACAGGCTAATGACCAAAACAATAGAGAAAACGGGCTCTAAAGGAGAGTGACCATTTAAGAGCGCCTAATCTGTGTCCTATTGTTTGTCGCACAAAAGGTTGAGTCAAAACTCCAAAGCCTACACAGTGTAGTACTCATTGGATTGGGTTGAAACTTTCCATACCATTAGAATAGAATATATTTCTTCGTTTCTGTAGATTTTGAATATCAGACAGTGCATAGTTTTTAAGCTATACCAGAAAAGCGATGTGAAGTACGATCCCAGCAAGCTGACTCACAAAGTTTGAATATCCAAGAAAAAATGGTCATTTTGAATGAGAGTAAAAACATAGTTCAGCGTGGTATTTTACCCCGAAATTTTGTCAGATGGTAGATTAATAAATTAACTTTCAGAAAATACCAAAAACTTAAAATAGAAATTTCCACCCCACAGAACTTTTTTTTAGCTGTTTACTCTAAGACTCCCATTGCAGAGCTGCCAACCTCTGGCCAAGTTTTCCGTACTCGCCAAGCTGAAAAACTGTATTTTGGCGATGAAATCCGTAATTTTTTGCAAGTCCCCAAATACCAATTTTTTAAACTGCAACTGCCACCAAAATTGTATAAGTTAGATCTAAAAATGTCATAAAATTACTCTTTATGACACCCCAATAATTATCAACGGGAATAATATAATTATCTAGAATTATAAAAAAACAGCTAAAAACTCACATTCCCTATTCATCCTTTTGATTCCACTACGGAGCAGCTCCACATACTGCCGCCTTACACCAAGCAGCAGCCGCGCCGTGCCGCCCGCAGGCTAGGCTGGCCGGCTGCCTAATGCCTCGGTGTGTAAGAGCAGCCGCACCGCTAGCGCTTGAGCTCATAGCTTGAGCTAGAAGTTTGCGTGTGCGGTGAAAGTACGTTCGCAGTCTCCTTTCTGTATGCAGTTTAGGTACGTACACAGTGTGGAGTTCCGGGAACAGCGAAAATAATACAATATTTTCTACTTACAATCAGATTTCTTCAAATCCGTAATTTTTGGGTGACATTCCGTAATTCCGTAATGATGGTTAATTTCCGTACCAATTAAGGAAAATCCGTACTAGTTGGCAGCTCTGCCATTGCGACTTATTGGTCGTTTTGTGGTGGAGGGTCACATATGTGAGATTGTTACTTTGCTTTGACGGGAGCCTGGATAGCTCAGTTGGTAGAGCACTGGTCATGTAATCCAGGGTCCCGGGTTCGAATCCCGGTCGGGGCATTGTAATTTTCTCACATTTACTTTCTTTATGATATATTCATACTTATGAATATGTCCTAATTGAGTTCATGTGTACCAGTTTATGTGTGGAAATTGGCACACACTAAAAAGTATAATCGTTTCCAAACACTGTAATTTCCATTGACTCACCTGTCTGCTGTAATAAAGGCCCCTCCATAGAGAACATACAACCCACCTATTACCCTGTCCCTCCACCCCCTATATTTTTGGAAAACGGATCTACGTCTAGGCCTCGACACTACAAGCCATATAGGATAAAACCGCTCGCATCCAGGATACCAGGTTCATCATCAGATGAGGATAGAGGCAAGGGATAGATAGGTCAGCCCTCTCGCTACAGGGTCGTCACAGTATTCTTACCTTTGAAAGTTCCTTCATGAATTTTTCAAATCTTGCCAAGTTGAGATGGCCACCTTCATTAATGTATCCTAAGGTGAGAGAATGATAATTTGATGAATCTCACAAGTATAATATATAATGTGCTGTCAATCCTTGTCCAACTGGCACTGTTTTAGCCTTGCCTTAATGGCATCTTTGTTATTACAACACTTTACTTGACAATCTAGTTTAAAGCTTTCCAAAGTACTTGCAATTTCATCATTTTAGGGTGTACAATTCATGTGGTCCATTTTATATTTCAGTCTCTTGGAAATGTTAAATCCACTATTCTCCCCACATGTAAAGGGCAATATTGTAAAACAGAATACCCAACTAGTAGTGAGGACAAAATATACACAGAGACAGAAAAATTCTCAAATCATTGGCCTTTGATATAAATAGAGAAAATATTCATTAAAAATGGTGATTATCATTTACAAAATGCAGTAAAGGAATGTCATGGCCAATTTTCAATTAGACTAATATAATATTTGTACCATGGTAAAATTAATTCTAAAGTCATAGATATCATCAAAGCTACAGGAGTAAGTTAAAATAATTTCAATACAAGTATTTATCATCCAAATAATCTTCCTTCCAATACCTTTTAAGGGCTGCTTTTTTAACGTTTACTTTCAACATTTAAAACATGTGATCGAAGAAGTATTTCAGATGTCTCAATATTTTTCTGTTAGTATTTTTATTTTACACTTACCATCTAATGTAGGCAAAACTTCTATGTATGTCTTGTAGAGCAAAGGCAATGCACTATGGGATATATGCAAATCAGGCAGATGAGGTACGAAGTCATTGCCAACAAGGAATCCAAGCAAGACCCAGTCATCAATGATACACTCAGTATCAAACCAATCAATTTGATCCTGTGAAAACAAAATTCCCAGCGACAAAGCTAATATATCACATTAATACTACTTATAGCGTACAATTTCATTTTGGTATGACGCACATTTTCTATTGACCCCAGTCCAGTTATCTCCCACTTTATAGTATTCAATTGAATTTCAGATTTAGAATTCCAATTCTTTTTTATAAAATACTGCACAAGTAAAGTTCTGATCCATCCAGGTAAAAGTTCAAATAATAGAGAAATCTTAAATCATTACACCTGGGGCCCGTTGCATAAAAGTTACCATTAACGGTAACTTTTCCATCAATGGTAACTCCCATGAAAACCTTGATTTTGATTGGCTGTTGAGTGATGTTACCAATGTAGTTACCATTGATAGCAGAGTTACCATTAATGGTAAGTTTTATGCAACGGGGGCCAGGACTTACTATTTTTAATACAATCTCACAATACTGCAATATTTAAAGATCATCTATTTTCTTTTTCTGTCATCCTTCTGCACTTACAATATGTAATAGATATGTAATAGATATGTAATAAATTTACCTTTTCTTTAGAAGAAAGGAAAAGAGAGGAGATGAAATCAAAGAGATAGAGATTAGAAAATATAAAAGAGGGAAAGAAGAGTGAAAGGATAAAAGAAGAACAAAAATAATTCAAAAAATATAATTATAATAAAACAATTACAGTCAAACCTGTCTTAGCGGCCACCTGTCTATAGCGGCCACCTGCTTATAGCGGCCACCAAAAAATCCCCCGCAGGAAATTACTGTGTTGTAGACCCTGCATATAGCGGTCACCTGCCTAACGCGGCCAGCGGCCACCCATTATGTATCCCTCGGACAATATCTGACCGCGTATAGCGGCCACTATTATCGAGTCGAGCCGTAGCTTCATGCACAAAAAAGTAGTTTTTGTCATAGGCGCGATGTGTTTACCGAGTCCTAGCTCAGTCACACTCTCCCACAAACGTCGTGAATAGATTCTACAATGGCCATGAAGATCTAATAGTTTCACCACATTGCCGACTAATTAGAGATTAAAAGTCTTTTTAGTAAGAATTAAGCACTAGTATCGTTCGTTTACGTAATCTTCGCACCATCCAGTTGCAATCCCCTGCACTTTAGTTGTATTGTTCTCATAAGCTATAGCGGTCGGCATTGCATTGATATTGATCGCCATTGCGCAATAGCGCAGGCTCGTACACTTCAATATAATTTTTTATTTTTAAAAGATTTATAAAAAAAAAAATTTAAAGCGTTAAAACTTTTGAAAAAAATAATAAAGGAGTGATTCTTTTTGAAAGTGAAAATAATAAAATACTACCCAAGTATTATTTTTTTTAAAGATCAATAATAACAATTTCATGTACGAGAGATTGTCCTGCTGAAAAACGGCGTGAAAACTCGACTCGGATCGTCCACCGGCGATCCAGACCATTCTCGACGTTCGCACTTTCGACGAATGCAAGCGAGCACCTTCTATCGCCTGTTCTCAAAAACAGTTAAAACTTCTTTTAAACCATTCAAAAGGCAAATATTTATTGAATGAAAATTGATTGCACGATTTTATTCAAAAGATAAACTTATTATTGTAATTTTTTGACAGGAAGCAAAAGCATGATTAGACATCGTTTTTAGACTATAAAAATCAAGAAAAGCAGTCTACCGCGGGTGGTACGTACGTGGTAATTTGAGGGAAAATTCATTTTACACAGATTGCTCGTATATCTATTGTTTTTCTCATTTATTGACAACAAAGCATATTATTTTAGCATTTATATATCATATGACATATTATACGTCAAATCTGTTGATCTATAGCTTGTTTTCCTAACTGATATAGGCCTATATGGATGCATGTACACTAACTTTGTTGCGTGTAACAGTGTATGTGCAAAAAAATAAAAATGGCCGCCGACCTGTCTATAGCGGCCACCTGTCTATAGCGGCCACTTTTTCCGTTTCCCTTCGGTGGCCGCTATAGACAGGTTTGACTGTATATGAAAATAATAAAATAAAATAATAGAGATTAGAAAAAATAAAAGAGGGAAAGAGGAGTGAAAGGATAAAGGCAGAAACAAAATAATTCAAGAAATATAATTATAATAAAATAATTATATGAAAATAATAAAATAAGATGTAAAATGAGAGAAAGAGAGAGATGTTACCTTGATGGCACTAAACTCAAGGGCAAGATATTCTCTAAAGAGGGAGAGATGTAGAAGGTGAAAAGTGGTCTCCTCCACCGTCGTCGGTCTCTTTGCTTCTTTACCAAATCGAACTTCCTCTCGAAGTAATGAGAAATGTGGTTCATGGGATATTAACCCCAGCATGATCTGAAAGGAGGAATTCATGTGCTAAAAATGCATCAAACTAGACAACAAATGTGCATTGGCAGGTACATGTACTGTACTTGCTTTTGTGCAAATATGAACACAGGCTCATTTAGGCATATTTATGCAGCACTTTTCTTCATGAATTCAATTTCAATAATATTTTCCTTGAGTGTCAATTACAATGTAATGTGTAGGGTTCATGTCTGTTGTAATAGGCATGCATAATACCAAATATAGCTTAAGATGGAAAAAATCAAAGTAAATCTAATCATCAATTAGGCAAACCCATCTGTAATAAACTTTGATCAGAAGACCAACTGTAAAGACATTGCAGTTACTGGTTCAATAGCCTTTATAAGAGAATTAGCCGATGCCTAGTTCATGTGTAATGTTGCACAGATAGTGAGACTCCGTGTAAAATGGGAAATAGACATTACAATCATTAAAAGCAGTGCCGTATTTTCTGGCTTGAAGGTCGCACCACCGCAAAGGCCGCACCCCAACTTTGACAACTCATTTGGGAAAAAAGAATATGGGGAAAAATCACAAGCATATAAAGAAATCTTCCCACCTCCCCCCCCCCAAAAAGGCCAAACTTTTTATTGTATTGACTTTTTTTTTCTTTTTTTTTATGTCTTTGCTTTTATGTCATTAACAATTTAAAAAGAGGAAGAAAACGTAGTACTATGTACTATGGTACATGCACAGTTTCCCTCCTATAAAAGTTCGAGGACAAACGGGACTATCAACCGTGAATGCGACTCGCAAATTGAGGCACAATCACAAACAAAATTGGAAAGGAAATGTTTCCACCACTCCCTATCAAGGACGGAACAATGAGGGCAGCATCACCAAAAAGTAGAGATGTGTAGATTCTACCAAGATACATCTCCATACAAAATTTGAAAGAAATCCATCCAGAAATGTGGCCTGCAGAGTGCACTCATGCCATGCCCTGAAGTATGACCTTTGACCCCATAAAAGACGGGACACTGGTGGCAGCATCACCAAAAACTACAGGTTTTTAGATTACACCAAGAGACACCTGCATGCAAAATTTGAACGAAATCCGTTGAGAAATGTGATCGCCAGAGCGCACACAAGAATGCACACAAGACCAGGGATGCAGCTACGGTGGGCGGCGGTGGGCGGCGGTGGGCGGGCCCGCCCACCACTCACATTTTCCGCCCGGCACTCTGGCTGAAAGTCAGTCTCCCGCCCAGCACTATTTCCCCAAACTTGATGTGTATTAATTGCCCCAAAACACACATATAATGCGCAGAAATTACCTTGTTGTGCTTTGATATTGACCATAAATATTATTTCTTGACTTGACTTGTAAGGATAGTACACTCGTATAACCTGAAACTAAAGTGAAAATTAAATAAATTGATTGTAATCCGAACGTATGATAGCTAGCTAGCTACGTATACGCCTCCGGCCGCATCTCCGGCGGCGTCCGCGACCAAGGGGCCGGGGACATATCGCGTGGGGTTGGTTCGCAAAAGGCAGTCAAATTCACTCAAAGCGTCATTACTATACTTCGTGTGTAGAATCTAGGCAGTCATACACCTCAACACTTTCAAATACCACTGCACAAAAGTCACTAACATTCACTCAAAATCCGCATTTAATTTACAAAAACCAACACCAGCATATCCATGAAATACAATAAATTCAACTTACCGATGTTGGAAAAGGTAATTTCAAAAATGAAATCCGTAATTTACTGTCAATTTTGGCGAAACGGGGTATCGTCGTGTACATTTCCTGATCGTCGCGAGCGCAGACATCTCCCCCAAAAAATTCTGTCGTTGAAAATTCTGTCCTTATCGCACACACGTAAAAGTCCCAATTTTCTGCATGCGCGATCGTAGAGATCGATGGTTTGCACGCGATACCGAGTTCCTTTGTGGACAAAATTTTATTAGCCGATTTTAGTCTAAAACATCGGTGGAATGAAAACAACATGCGATCGTCAAAAAAAATCGGCAGGAATTTCTTCGGTTTTGGACATGATTTTGACTTTGGATTTTGCTGGAAATATCCGAAGTTCTTTCTAACGGCCATTTGAGGTAGGAGTGAGATTTTTAAGAGCTGAATTTGATAGGAAGTATTTTAAACATCTTCTTTCTCCCCCATACCTTTAGTACATGCGATAGAAAATTCGTAGTATTTTTGCATTCCTCGGCCTCCCGCGCGGTGGTCAATATGACCACTATTACATGGTGTGGTCAAGTTGTGGGCACAAAAAAGGAAAGGCGTTACAAAGTGAAAGTGAAGCTGACTTAGGTAGCCTACTAAGTAGTACAGCTGAATGAATGAAACAACACAGCTCGTTGTTTGTTTTTTATTGCATTTAATTCATTATCCATTTCATACATTTTATTCAGTATAATGACATTGACAATGTACTGTAGTGTTATAATGATATCTACCATAGACGTATTATAGATTTAATGCAGTATGTATTTGTTTCAGTTACAGCCATTCCTGTGTGACTAATTTAAGTCATTTGGGTATCTAGAAATTGGGATTGTGGGCCTTAAATGTTGTATAAGGCAAAAGCTTAGGGGGCGCTGCCCCCTGAACCCCCGCTGCGGTGTTACCCGGAACCACTGGTCGATAGTCGTGAAGCTGAGTTCGCTGCGCTCACTCCACACGCAGATCAAAGTCCATGAGGTTGCACCCACCACTAAAAATGCTGTAGCTACAACACTGCACAAGACATCTATCAAAATATGACCTTTGACCCTATAAAAGAATGTGACGCGGCAACGCGGCAGAATCCAAAGTATCCTCCGGCATACAATTACATCGATACCTGTAGTCCCATCCATTCCAATACGTGTGGTTTAGACCAAAACTTTGGAGGCGGTTCATTTTTATCTGTTGTTGCTGCGAGGCCGCACCCAGACCATATAATGGGTGAAAATACTGCGGCCTTTATGCCGGAAAATATGGTATACTATGTACAAATGTAAAATATATACAAAAATTTTCTTCTCATGCCATACAGAGCTACATGTAGCAGAAAAACAAATTAAAAAGATTCAACTTCAAAATTAAAAGGGATAAAAATGAGAATAATCAATAAAATGTTTACAAAACTAGAAATCTGCCTTGCCGCACAATGTATCCCCCGGCACCGACAAAGACCCTCCCTCAAACAAAAGGATGACATAGAGATCTCCATCAGTGGCCCGGACTATTGTCAACAGTCAACACTAGGATCAGCATCACCAAAACAATACATGTATGTGTGTAGATTAGAGTATAATGCATCTCTATAGAAAATTTGAAAGAAATTTGTCAAGAAATGTGACCTGCAGAGTGCACACAAGATATCCACTAAAATATGACCTTTGACCCTATAAAAGATGCAAAACTGGGGGCAGCAACACCAAAAACTGTATGATGATCTCCATACAAAATCTGAAAGAAATCAGTCAACAATTGTGACCGCCAGAATGCATGCAAGACAGCAACCAAAATATGATATAAATCTATAAAAGCGAAACACTGGGGGCAGCATCAGCAAACACTAAAGATGTGTAAATTTTACTAAGACACACCTCCATATAAAATTGGAAAGAAATCTGTCAAGAATTGCGACAGTTAAATGAGTGCAGCATTATCAACGAGGCATTAGCGATAATGTGTCTCGCCCACATGCGATAACTAGAAATATCGTGATCTCTGTTGCCATGTAACAGGTCCCCCAAGTGCATAAATCTGCATAAGTTATGCTTGCATATATCTACATTACTGTTTGGAAAGTGACGTTTACAAAGTTATGTCATAAGAGAGTCTAGCGGGTAAACTATAATGTTTGACCTGAAATGACCTTTGACCTTACCATGTGACCTCTGATGGCAGCATAACATGCAGGTCCCCCAAGCGCTTCTAAAACCCAAGTTTGGTTGAAAAGTGAGTGATGGTTGCAAAGTTATCTGTCAAAAGAGAGTCTTGCAGGTAAACTTTAACGTATGACCTTTGACCTTATCATGTGACCTCCAACGGCACCATAACATGCAGGTCCCCTCAGTGCATCTACAACCCAAGTTTGGTTGAAAAGTGAGTGACGGTTGCAAAGTTATCTGTCATACGAGAGTCTTGCAGGTAAACTTTAACGTTTGACCTGAAATGACCTTTGACCTTATCATGTGACCTCCAACGGCACCATAACATGCAGGTCCCCTCAGTACATCTACAGCCCAAGTTTGGTTGAAAAGTGAGTGATGGTTGCAAAGTTATCTGTCATAACGTTTGTGACGGACGGACGACATTTGGATCCCTTAGTCTCGCCTTCACCTCCGGTGGGCGAGACAAAAAGTATAAATTTGCAGATTGTACCAAGATACATCTCCATACAAAATTTGAAAGGAATCCGTCCTGAAATAAGGCCTGCAGAGCGCACACAAGACATGTTCAAAATATGACCTTTGACCTTATAAAAGACAGAATACTGGAGGCAGCATCACCAAAATCTAAAGGCTTGTAGATTTTATTTGAACAAAATCCATTGAGAAATGTGGCCTATACAGCGAAAAACAAACCATCCACAAAAATATGGCCTTTTACCCTATAAAAGACAGAACACTGGAGGCAGCATCACCAAAAATTATAGGTGTGTTAATTATACCAAGATACACTTCCATTAAAAATTTTGAAAGAAATCCATCAAGGAATGTGGCAGTTAGAGCGCACACAAATATATGACGCGGTGGCGCGTAACGCTGCTGTATCCAAAGTATCCTCCGGCATCCTGCCGGGGGATACAATGAAATTGTGATTTGCTTGAAAAAATAATACAGGAGAAAGCAATGTGTTTGAATGTAGATGAATTCTTCATTTACATGTATGTAGGAAGGATCACAATACTGTAGCCCTGGTTGCACATGATATACAAGCATATTCTCATGATCTAAGACAAACTTACCAGATCTGCATCCAGTCCATACAAGCAATGCCTGGTATTGGAATCATAATCTTTCCTGGCTTTCTCGGCTCGAATGAAATCCATGATCTTGTGTTCCCCTTCACCTGGGGTCTACAGAGAAATATAGAAAATTAACCACTATAAAGACTATTCAGCTAACCAACCCCCCCCCCCCCCCAACAAACCAACTAACCAAGAAATCCACTCACCGAGCAATCAACCACCCAACCAAAAAAGCTCAATATTAAATGTCACAGGACTTTCACTAATACGATTGAAATGAAGAAAAGCAAGAAGCAAGGTTGAACAACACCCAAGAAAATACATTTTATAACAATAGATAATGCGCACTAAGACTTGAATCTTTGCTCCTATTATTCTCAATCTGTATCTACATTCTGTCTGTGAGTGTCTCGGAAAGTCTGTATTTCTATGAATTTTTAATTTTGGACTTTTTGTAATTGAGGTAACATATTGCTTTTTACACATTCTGAGAAAAGATGAGTAAGGATAATCGTACATAAGAATACTATTATCATAATGGAAAGTTTTGTCATTGTGTTCCTCCAAATAAATGGTATTTCTTTAAATGCTTTCCCTTTACTGATTGCACACCAAGTGATAGGACCGTTGATTAGGCTGGAATTAGAATACACAAGTGATCCAGGTGACACAGTTTATACTTTATATTGCAGTTGCTTACAAAACTCAGGACAAGTAGTGCAAGGTTTCCTTCTAATTACAGATGTGGATGTTAATTGGTCTAAATTCTGACAATACAATCAATAGATTCCTACCTCATGGCCAGACAGAAAGATACGAATTCCCTGCCACTTTGGATCTTCTGTGATCTTCATATTGACAAAATACTTGAGTTGTCGTTGAAGTCGGACCATGAAACCTGTACCAGGAGTGATGCAGTTGGAATCAAATCTCTTTTCATCTGGAAGTTTTTCTCCCTTTCGTACAGCCTCCTTTTCCCTCTCCTCAGCCTCTTGAGCTGACCTGCAGCACACACAGAAAACACAGTACAGGGTCATAAAAAATAAAATTATTATTTATCAAACTGAGTATCAAAAAGTCTAGCCAGCACGTGCCTACACACACACACACACACATATTAAATTGTGTTGATAAATCCACGTAATCGGGGGTGGTGTTTTGTAAACTATGTCATCATTTATGTTAGTGAAAAGTACTTTGTCATAATAAATCAAGAAAATTATAACTAATTTTGTTATTACTAGATAGATCTATGTATCTACCTATTTGCTAGTTTCCCAAACTATGCCGTCATTCGAGAAAACCTAAGTCTAAAACGCGCAGCCCCTGCCTGCGCGCGCGTACTCCCCGTCCACCAATCCAATCGCGCCACCGCCATACTCTTCCTCTTCCGAGCAGTCAGAGACAGAATCTAGGACATGTCAGACAAGGAGAGGGGCTGGAGGGAGGGACATAGGTAGATACATAGATTTATCTAGTAAATAACAAAATTAGTTATAATTTTCTTGATTTACAGCAATAAATCAATGTATCTACCTATTTGCTAGAATAGCACGGATAAAAACCCGGGTGGCATGTCCCAGGACGGGAGTAACTAATGCGGGGCAGACAGAGACGACGAAGCAGCTCTCAACCCAGAGGTTTCAAATCCAACCTCACCCGAAGGAGCATCCTTAAGATAGAAGGATGTGAAGAAAGTAGGGGAACGCCAAAAGGCGGCCCTCAAAAGTCTTCCAAAGGGATGAACCTGACAAAGCGCCCAGGAGGTACAACACTCCTAGTGTCATGCGCTCTGGGAGGCTTCCCAGACAGGAGAGCCTCCGAACCCGCAGCTTGGATAGCCTCGACAATCCAGCGGGAGATAGTCTCCCGTGATGCTGGGGAAGAAAGGTGATGGAAAAAGAGAAGAGCTGATCATCCTTACGAAAACAACCGTAGTCCTATCCAAGTACCATTTGAGAGCCCTAACAGGGCACCAAGATTTATCCTCCATGACGGAAGAGAATTCCGACAGAGGACTCAAGAACACTTTGATTAAGCCAGAAGAATCCGTCTGATTCTTGGCAATAACGAAGGTCGAGGGACAAGACGTACACCTTGCCTTTCCCATCTGATATACCCGGGGGCCGTAGAGAGAGAAAGGTGTTCTTAATCGGGAGATGGTGTAACGACGCTTTGCAGAACGGCCCAAAGGGCGGTTTGGCCAAGGCGTCCAAAACCAAGGAAGGCTCCACGCAGGAGTCAACTGGCGATTTGCTGGGCGTGTCAAAAGAAAGACCTCAGCAAATGAGTCAGGAAGGGAGAGATTGAAACTCCCGAACCATCAGAAAAAAACCAAGGTGAACCGCAGTAATAGCGGACCGGTAACCACTAAAGTTAGAGAGGGCCCTGCCCTTATCGAAAGGAGCAATAAGGAAAAATGTTGTAAAAGCACCCACCGGGGCAGAAACGGGAAAACAAACCCCTTCTCCCCAACAAGCATGGAAGGTTTCTAAACTCGAGTTGACAACAGCTCGGGTAGAAACTCTTCTGCTCTGGACTATGAACTGGGAGGCTCTCTCTGAGAGTCCTCGCTTCCTCCCCAATAGCGGCCAGGCGGTCAATGTAGAGCCGCCGGACGATGGTGGAGGATCCCCGACAGGGGCTGATCTGAGGACTGCTCTCCATAGAAGGGAGAGAGGCCGACCGTCCAGAGAGACAGAAGAAGAGGAAACCAAGGTCTCCTCGGCCAGCAAGGTGCTATGAGCAGAAACCCACGCCTGATCCTCCTGAATCTTCCCCAGGAACTGAGGAATTAAGGAGATCGGCGGAAAGGCGTAACCCCAGAAGTTCTTCCCTGAAGGGAGAACGCATCGAGGGCCCAAGCTTCCGGATCTCGCACTCGAGAGCAAACTCGGGAGGCGATGATTCAGAGCTGTCGCAAACAGATGGGCGCAGACTGAACTGAGGTAGTCGAAGACCTCTTGATTCAGTGACCACTCGGAGGGGGGACACATGTCCCGGGACAGCGAATCTGCAATCAGATTGTTCCGCCCGGGAACATAGGAGGCGATCGGAATCACTCGGTGAGACCGACACCACTCTTAAGTTTGGCGGTTAGATCGTTCAGGGTAGCGGGAAGAGTCCCGCCCTGTCTGTTGATGTAAGCAGCAACAGAGGTGCTGACCGTCAAAATCAGGAAGGAGCGACCTACAAACATGTTCTCGAAAAGGTGGAGAGACATGAGGACTGCCATCAATTCCAACACAATAAGTGGGGCAAGGTGCACAGGTGTGACCAGTCCCCCGAGACCACCTGGTCCGAACAGGGCGATAAGTAGGCGTTTGATCTCCTCGGTGAGAGGAATCCACACCTTGAGCGAGTCTACACTGGGCTTGAAAACTTCAGAAGATGAAGTTGGAAAAGGCCTCATATGAAGCCGACAGTCTTTGAGGACATCCCTATGGCTCGATAAGTGGTCCAAGAACTGGTGCCATCGGCCTGCCCGAACTCGACGTAAGAGACGAAGAGATCAGGCTAGAAAGACAATTGTGTGAATTCTCTCCCGACTGGGGCGGGTAAGTTGGTTCACAATGTCTAATTTCCGCACTCTAGGTAAATGGGTCTGCGGGTAGGAGTCAACTCCTACTTGTCCCAGTTGGCTATGAATCGTACTTCTTGCGTAGTACGGAGAAGTAGGGCCATGTGCGACTGAAGGACGGACACAGAGCTCGCCACCAGGAGCCAGTGGTCCAGGTAAGTGAAAAGTCTCAGACCGCGATCCTGAGGGAAGCGGCTAGGGTAGAGACTGCTCGAGTAACACTCGAGGAGCCGGTTTCAGGCCGAAATTTAAGGCCTCGAACCGGAAAGTTTCGCCTTGAAGGAGAAACCTAGAAGGTCCCTTGAAGAAGGGTGTATCGATATGTGAAAGTATCTTTCAAGTCTACCGAAATAGCCACATCTGACGGTCTGATCGCCGGGAGAATCGAGGCCAAGGTTTCCCTGTGGAAAAACCTCTCTTGGTATGAAGGAATTGATGACCTCCATATTCAAGATCATTCTGAGCTTCCCCGAGCATTTGGGAATATAAGATAGGGGAGAGGCACAACTGGGGTGGTCTCTTACCCTTTCGATCGCGCCCTTTTCCAGCAGCTCTTGAATCTCGGTGGAGATGTGCTCTAGAAAGGGGGCGATAGTGTAGGAGGGTTGTGGCGGACGGTTCCGTGTGGGAGGGGCTTTGCGAAAAGTATGCAGAAGCCTCCTCGCACGAAGGGGAGCACGAAAATGTGGTCGGTAATTCCTTCCCAGGCGGGAAGGTACTGAAGACGGCCGCCAACCCTCTCCTCCAACGCTCGGGGCGCACCTGTGCACGGGGCAGCTGGAAGCGCCACCGCGTCTAGGAGGCGGAAAGACAGCCTGGGCCTGCGGCTTAGGAGCCGAGCACTTAAGGCGTTTCAGAAGTTCCGTCGCCTGCTTGCGTGAATCAACCTCAAGCTGAATCACATCAGGCCCCTTACCTCCAAAGAGGTGAAGGCCGGAGTGCGGGACCCTGGCCAGGAGGGCAGGTATGTCCGCATCCGCAATGCCCAGAGAGGAAAGCGTAAGCTTCCTCCTAGCATTGGTGGCTATTGCTGTCGACACAGACAGTTCCAACCACAACGAGCCTGTCCAGGACAAGGCTTCGTCTAGCAACAGGATGTCCGAGTCGGACATCTCGAGGTGCTGACTCCTAGCGCGAAAGGAAAGGAGCGTACCCAAGTGGGCAGTCAGCCTCAGGCCAGTCCTGGAATGAGCTTCCAATAAGGACGGGAACCTCTCTATTTTGGCGCAAGGTGTACTCTTAAGTAGACACCAAGCCTACCACCTACATGTAGGAGGTCACTGGAACGGGACTTTCTCGTAATATAATTCGAGAGTGTCCTGTTTAGAGAAGGTGAAATCCCCGGCCGAGGGACGGACCCTACTAAAGATGCAAGAGGCTGTGAGGCGAAGTCATTGAAGACTCGCTTACGGTCCTCTGTAAGAGGGATGCCCTTGGAGGGACGCTCACGTTGAAAAAGGAGAGACGGATGTCCCGGATCAGCCCGACTCTGTAAAAGTGTCGGGAAGAAATTTCTCCAGCAGGGCTTGAGTCTCTACCGCCAAGGACCCAAAGGTCTGGGGTGTAATCTCAGCCTGTGAAGAGGCATCATCCTCCGAAAATCCAGACTGAAACCTGATCCCAAGAAGGGCGGTGTAAGCAGTCCCAGGTATCCGACCCGGACCTGGGTCGGGTCGGGTACAGGTATCCCCCCTTCCCCCTTGGGGGGAGGGGTTGGAGTCAGGCGTGGTGGGGAGTACAGACACAGAGTCTGACCAACCACTCCGCTCCACAATGATCTTGAGATAATTCAAAAGTTCATGGGAGACGCCTAACTCAGAAGTGGTCGCCCCTTGGGGGCTAACCTTCTTCTTCTTGGCCCCCCCTGACACATGAGGTGAACACACAGTCGGTGTCAAGGGGAGAGAGTCCGCCTCGCCTGTTGGCTGGGCAGTACTCTGGCGCTTACACTTCTTGGGCAGGTGGGCATGTTTATCGCCCCCTTTACCCTTAGAAACGGGCACCGCCTCCGTAGTAGGCCCTGAAGGGAGTACTTTTGGAGGATCACGACTCTCTTTTTCCCTTACCCGCCTTGCTTGTGTTAGAAGCGTGCGGAGAGACAAAAGGAGCCGATCCCTGAGCAATCACACCTATGGCTGGAGAGCGAGGAATGATGCTCGAGCGAGACGAACTGTGGGCAGGGATAACACCCGCAGTTTTATCGGTGAGAGGTATTGGCTGGAGGCACTCACTCCCACCGTTATACAAGTCTCTATCTTCGAGAGAGGTATTGGCAGTGTTCCAGCACTCACTCTCTCGGTTTTCCCCGCATGAGTTGGTCGTCAAAATAGACGGCGAACTCATAACGGGGCGAGCCGTACACGAAGTAGGCCCTAACTTACCTTAGTCGAAGCTCCGTGGAAGTTATAATGTTGGTGTGAGATTAAATTCTTGCAGCCAACCCTTCCAAGGCTGGGCGAGTCCCCTTATAAGTATTAAATACTGGGGAACGCCAGCCAAACGGAGACCTCGACATGGCTGAAATTAAAGACAAGCAACAAATATAGAAACCCATTTATAGTAATAAATTTATTATTATTACAAAACAGTATAGATCTATATAAAGGTAACAACCAACTCACAAGACGGAGTGGGAATAAACTCCTATTACGGAGCACAATGTATGATAAGACCGCTTGTCTAAGCGCGTTGAATCAACCACCTACAGACACGGGGGCTAGCCCGACGCAGTGTACTAGTACACCGTCTGTGAATAAAGCCCCGAAAGTGAGGAAAAACAGCAAAGTAATTTCATTAATTTACCGATACACCAAAATGAGTGTGAAAACATGGTGAACGGGATTTTTATTGCGAAAGGCAACCAAAAACGCTTTTGGAGGTAAAAATCTCGCAATTTAGGTTAAGACTTAGCTTCATAGATGTCACTTCTCTGACGGGCGAGAACGGAAGAGGAAGAGTATGGCGGTGGCGCGATTGGATTGGTGGACGGGGAGTACGCGCGCAGGCAGGGGCTGCGCGTTTTAGACTTAGGTTTTCTCGAATGACGGCATAGTTTGGGAAACTAGCAAATAGGTAGATACATCGATTTATTGCTGTAAATTGATATTGCACAGCAAAGATACTTATTATTGGTGCTCACAGGATGTCTCTCTTCACTGTAAATATACAAAGCCAACTTAAGTTTGCACAGACATAATCCAATGACTTGTCCTAATTCTGAATTGTTATGACAATTACCACACTGTGAATTTCATTACCATAGTTTTCAGAATACCATCTATGAATGGCTCAAGACATTACTTGTAGCATTAATCATTATATTTCCGGGCAACACAAGGAAGTACGAGCCAACAAATTTATGGACAAACATCAGATAAATTCAACAAAAAAAAAGCTTTTGAAAATCTCAATTTTGGAAAAAATATTCTTACTATTTTTATCATTTATTTTTGTTTTCCTTTTTTCACACCCAAAAATATAAAAATTGAAAATGTTCTCAAACTACCATTTTCAAACTTTCCCAAATATTAGGTACAGAATCATTTTTTTAAATATTCCCTACAGGGGAAAAAAAGGTTACCCAAAAAATATGAAAAAATATTTTTACTACAAATTGGAAGGGGCAAAAATATTTCCTAAAGATTAGAAGAAAAAAAAAATCCAACAAAGTTTGTAAAAGAACAATGTTCTTACATACTCTACTAGCAGCACCCTGCCATGGTAAACCTCAGCTTTTTTTATATAATGATGTAAGTGTAAGACGCTTCGTATTTCTGTATTTTATAAAACAGAGATATTAAGCACAGGACCTTTGTTGCAGGCATCTACCATTAATTTACATACATATTTTTTAAAAAAACTAATAAAAAACTGTAATATACCTCCACATATCTGAACAAAACTTACTAGCACCTTGCAGTAAATCTACATGTAGAGTATGAAAAGGAATCACTGAACGCCAACTCTCACCATGAGGGTTTAGAATCCTTAAAGATCATAAATTAAATGTAAAATATTTTCGTAAACCAACAAGCTGCATTAGTTTCTTGGCACAAACAACTGGCACCTTAAATTTCCTCACTCTCTCGCTCTGTCTGACTCCAGTATGTTAGTCACTTAGTTCTACATAAGGCCAATTACCGATGTCTTACTAATTTGTCTATTTTCTATTATGTTGTAAATGCTTGGTTGAGCAAACACTTTAACCTTGTGTGATTATATTTTGTAATTTGTAAATTCATTCATGATGTTTATTTGTAAATTTTGTACCAGTGAAAAGCAAATTTCTGAATGGACAATAAATCCTCAATTAAGAAATTAATTCACAAAATAATTGCACTTTACAGTACAAAAGTTTGTGAAATTACCTAATTTCCAGTCTTAATTGTCTATATAACCATCCTTATCACTCGTAGGACTATATAGTTTCATACAGGATTCTAAAAAAGATCTACATGTATAGGATGCTGTTCAAACTACCCTTGATAAATTGAAATTCTCACATGGAAATCATTTTAGCAGCACAATAATAAGAGTTAAATAGAAGTCATACAATCCAAAGTAGTAAAAATAACCATAGATTGGGAAGATGAAAGAAACAATTAGATTTATAGGTAAGAGCTTAAGATAACACAAGAAGAGATTAATGACAAAGAATCACTATGAACAACTAACAATCTGCCCTTTGTTAAACCCGAGCCACCCCTTTAAACCGACTCCACAATGACTCCAAACTGATG
Organism: Heliocidaris erythrogramma; assembly: GCA_025617745.1. Lineage (NCBI taxonomy): Eukaryota > Metazoa > Echinodermata > Echinoidea > Camarodonta > Echinometridae > Heliocidaris > Heliocidaris erythrogramma. Next base: position 32,612,760 of record CM046865.1, on the reverse strand, counting down.
GATTCTTGGCCATTGGGAGTAATGTTAAAGTTTGTCCAGTCTGATGTCAGTCTGGAGTCCGTCTCATTGGGAGTAATGTTAAAGTTTGTCCGGTCTGATGTCAGTCTGGAGTCCGTCTCATTGGGAGTAATGTTAAAGTTTGTCCGGTCTGATGTCACTCTGGAGTCCGTCTCATTGGGAGTAATGTTAAAGTTTGTCCGGTCTGATGTCAGTCTGGAGTCCGTCTCATTGGGAGTAATGTTAAAGTTTGTCCGATCTGATGTCAGTCTGGAGTCCGTCTCATTGGGAGTAATGTTAAAGTTTGTCCGGTCTGATGTCACTCTGGAGTCCGTCTCATTGGGAGTAATGTTAAAGTTTGTCCGGTCTGATGTCAGTCTGGAGTCCGTCTCATTGGGAGTAATGTTAAAGTTTGTCCGGTCTGATGTCACTCTGGAGTCCGTCTCATTGGGAGTAATGTTAAAGTTTGTCCGGTCTGATGTCACTCTGGAGTCCGTCTCATTGGGAGTAATGTTAAAGTTTGTCCGGTCTGATGTCAGTCTGGTGTCCGTCTCATTGGGAGTAATGTTAAAGTTTGTCCGGTCTGATGTCAGTCTGGAGTCCGTCTCATTGGTGTGACTGGGGTATTAATCTGTCAGATTAACAAAATCTGACTCGTATCAAGTTCTTTATAGAAAGATAACAGAAACAGTAAGGCTACAGTTAGTAACATTACACCTTGGAATATCATGAAATAATGGGGTTTTAACACCTTTTTCACTGATATTTTCATTTCTTTAAACATCTGAAAATATAGTTTATGATGTAATTCATTGATTTAGTGCATTTCCATCAAAACATACAATTTCAAAGTATGCTAAAAACAAAGATTTTATACATTAATTTTTTTCTGTATTCCCACATATGTCAATGCATGGATAGTTTTGGATTCTCCATGAAGGAGGCAGGCAAAGATCAAATTAATGCTAGAAAATGATTCCCCAATTCAAACTAGAAATAAAATCCGAATTTCAACCATCAAGGACATAAAAAATGGAAGAAATACTTATTTTAAAATTGTATGTCGTGTCTCTCTCATTGTGGATTGCCCATTATATGCTAAAAATATAGTTGTTACTGACCTAAATCTTCTACCTCGTTGTTGATTCATCTTAGCTCTGGGTGCTACACCATCAACAGCCATGAAGAAAACCTTACGAGGTTTGATGGTGCGGAACAATACCTGACAGTGAAAAATTTAAGATGGTTTTATCACTCTGAACAAAAAGCTACAAATGTACGATTCAGAAGCTTTCTTTACAGGCTGGTCTCGGTTGACCATTAGCAATAACGATAACTATATAACTGTCTCCAAAATCAGTCCCTGAAGTTTACATAAAGTACATGTATGTGGAAAAGGTATTGTATACCAGTGCTGCAGGTCACAGCCCTTGCCAGTGAGCCTTCAGCACAGATTGTTTTTAAAAATCATACAATGATACATACATCATACATACAACCACAAATTCAAAAGACACATGTATTCCACGTACACCACGTACCTCTATGTAATGGAAGATGGATTTGAACATATCCTCTTCTGTCATGCGAAAGTGAACATCATCATCATTGGGATGAGTACATGTGTGAATAATGCCATTCATGTCCAAGTAGAGATTGTCAAATTCAGGAATCTAGAGAGAAATAAAACAAATTGTTTAAACAAAGGACTTAACCAATATACCTATATGAACTAGAAATGTCCATTGCTGCACAATGTGAATGTATCCCCCGGCACTGGCGATTTTTGCGTCATCATTTTGTTAGAAGGAGGGACAAAGACCCTCCCCCTCCCCCTCCCCTCCCTCAAACAAAAGGATGACATACTACTGTCAACACTAGGAGCAGCATCACCAAAACAATGTGTGTAGATTAGAGTATAATGCATCTCTATAGAAAATTCAAACGAAATCTGTCAAGAAATGTGACCTGCAGAGCGCACACAAGATATCCACTAAAATATCACCTCACACCCTATAAAAGACTATTTCTATAAAAACTAGGGGTAGCATTATCAAAAAGTATAAATTTGTAGATTGTACCAAGATACAAAATTTGAAAGGAATCCGTCAAGAAATATGGCCTGCAGAGCGCACACAATACATCGTCCAAACTATGACTTTTGACCTTATAAAAGACTGGTGGCAGCATCACCAACAACTAAAAATGTGTAGACTGGATCAAGATACACCTCCATACAAAATCTGAAAGAAATCCATCAAGAAATGCAGAAGAGCGCACAAAATGGACAAATAACCTTTGACCCTAGCAAAGGACGGAACAATAAAGGCAGCATCACCAAAAAGTAAAGATGTGTAGATTGTACCAAGATACTTGTATATCTCCATACAAAATCTAAAAGAAATCCATCAAGAAATGTGGCCCGCAGAGTGCACTCACACCATCCTCCAAAGTATAACCTTTGACCCTATAAAAGACGGGACACTGGTGGAAGCATCACCAAAAACTATAGGTGTGTAGACTTATCAAGATACACTTCCATACAAAATTTGAAAGAAATCTGTTAAGGAATGTGGCATTTAGACCGCACACATGAGTGCACACAAGGCATCTATCAAAATATGACCTTTGACCCTATAAAAGATGGAACACTGGAGGCAGCATCACCAAAATCTATAGGCTTCTAGAGTATACAAAAAAATGCAAAATTTGAACAAAATCCGTCGAGAAATGTGAACACCAGAGCGCATACAAACTATCCCCCAAAATATGGCCTTTTACCCTATAAAAGACAGAACACTGGGGGCAGTATCACCATAAATTATAGGTGTGTAGATTTTACCAAGATACACTTCCATACAAAATTTGAAAGAAATCCTTCAAGGAATGTGGCAGTTAGAGCGCATTCTGCTGGGGGATTAGTGGGGTCATTGAATGAAATTTTCGTGACAGAGCGGACAAAAGCACCAAATTTGGCATGAATACTCCTTTTGGCCTACGGTACTTATCAATATTAGTCGAGGAGCCCTCGTGAATTTTTTAATTTTTTAAAGGTGGTCGAGTAAAATGCACAAATCAAAAAAAGTCGCCATCCAATATGATATAAATAATCTTTTCGGGTTAAATAATTTCATAGGAAGCATAAATTTGTTGTCAGATGAAATTATGGAGATCATATCACATCACTTTAAAAAATACAGGGCCCTGTTTATAGGCACATCAAATTATAAATAATTATCTGTGCAGGGCGCCCTCACTTAGATCAAAAATTTTGCTTGGATAACAGTCACTGTAAAAGGAGCTGCATTTCAGCGAGGGAATCAAATGAAAAACACAGCCGAATCGTTGCCTAAGGTGTTTTTATACTCACGAATGAGATATATATTTTTTTTTTTTCTTGAACAGTCTCGATGCTTCTAATTTATTGATGTTTATTTGCCGCCGTAATAGAAAAAGAGATTGGCTAATGAGCAAACTGCGAGTACATGGTATTTAAGGTTACCATGTGACTAACTTAGACACGACATATCTTATATTTGAAATCGAAATACCTCTCCGAAACAAATAAATTTGTCTTCATGTAAAAGGATCACATACTCACTGTACGATTGCATCAGGGAATATGAACGATTGCATCGGGGAATGAACGATTGCATCGGGGAATGAACGATTGCATCGGGGAATATGCGATTGCATCGGGGAATATGAACGATTGCATCGGGGAATATGCGATTGCATCGGGGAATATGAACGATTGCATCGGGGAATATGCGATTGCATCGGGGAATATGTACGATTGCATCGGGGAATATGAACGATTGCATCGGGGAATATGCGATTGCATCGGGGAATATGAACGATTGCATCGGGGAACATGTACGATTGCATCGGGGAATATGAACGATATTACAAACCTTCCCTCTTAGTAGGCCTTCCCTGTCCAATGAATTACCGAATGAATGAATGTTCAGTAATAAACCTCTGCAAACAGTAATATAAAAGAACGCATGACGATTTTTTTCCCCAGATATCTTAATTTCTCAGTAATCTACATGTAGCTCCCCCCCCCCCTCCTCCTCGCAAATTGTGCCTGTACGCCTATGTAAGAGACTGACCTCAATTTTGTATTAACTTGTGAATAGTTTATGGTTATCTAAGTCAATACTTTAACAAAATTTCAGATAATAATTGTCAAAGAACCAAACCTCATATGTAAAAATAAACCTATATACATGTACCTATAGAATATACCCTAGTTATTTTTACTAAAATAATCTTCCGAAAGGTTGGAATGTTTGAATCTCAATGCAATACCATGTGGGTGTATAATGTGTGTCCGTAGCTACAGTTAACAACAAAATTATTCATACCCCTTGGAAAATTCTAGTTTTTTGCATTTTTCCTAAAAAGGAATGGTTAACTGAATTTAATTGCACATCACTTGAATACATTTAGTTATCATCTGCAAATGAATGCCGTTTCTGGTTTCACCTCATTTGCATAACAATAGAAAAGGTGAATTATCCAAACTGGGTTTTGTTCAAAATTATTCATACCCTTGGTGATCTATTGACTTTGTCAATCAGTATGAATCCAGTCCTTGTGATTAATGCTCGTTAACACTTTCTTCACACTGTCACAATGCTTCTGGAGGTCTCTACTGAGATATCAGGCCATACCTGGTCTCCAATGGCCCAATCTCCTTGCGGATGTTGTCCACACATGCCATCACCTGGTCTTCAGGGGATTCGATGGATTTATAGCAGATTTTGTGTTTGCAGGTGGTGTAGTTTTAGACGTCATGAGGATAGGACTATGATATTGATATTTTCGTTAATATTCCTTACATTTTAATGACAATTCTGTATCTAAGTTGAAACAAAGCACTCTTCCTGGGGAGACTTCCCTAGAGGCATTCACTGTTGCACTGTCAAGGGAAAGTATTTCCTGATACTTTTGTTCCATTATTATTAAGAATGTTTAGGGAGGCCATGGTAGTTGTCTAAAGGTTGGATGGTGCCAATTTTATCAGTTTATTCAGTTACACTGATTGACACATTTTTGATATGGACACCTGCAAGTGGGTACTCTAGTGAAGCTTAAAATTATGTTCCAGTGCACTGTCAAAGTCGTAGCATTTTGTGCACTGCAGCTGGTAACATGGAGGGCATATGGTATAAATTTGGTTACATTCATTTTGATATCAAGGATTGTAGCTTTCATACCAAAGATACAAAGAATATACCATATGAAGATTGATATACAGTAACAGTCAATGTGGGATGTGTATGGTACTCAAAGGTTACATACTGTTATTCATGGTGACCTGACGTTAGAGTCATGCAATGACTTTAATATCACCAACATGGCCTTCCTGAGCACTCTGATTAAGAATGGGGCCAATGAATAAAGGTGAACCCTCCCACAGGCAGTGCAAAAGGGAAGGGCTCTTCAGGAATGGTGCTTTGCTTCATAAGTAGATACAGAATTTTCATTAAAATGCATGGAATAAATGACCGAAAATTTCAATATCATAGTCCTGTCATCATGAAGTCGATAACTGCATCACCTGTAGGACACAAAATCTAATGAACTCCCTGAAGGTCAGGTGAAGGCATGTGTGGACACATCCTCAAGGAGATTGAGCCATTGGAGAACAGGTACTGGCCTGATATCCCAGCAGAGACCCCTCCGGAAGCCTTGTGACAGTGTATTAAAATAAAGTGAATTACAAGCATTAATCACAAGGATCGGATTCATACTGATTGACAAAGTCAATAAATCACCAAGGGTATGAATAATTTTGAACATCGCCCAGTTTGGATAACTCACCTTTTCTATCGTTATGCAAATGAGGTGAAACCGGAAACGGCATTCATTTGCAGATGATAACTAAATGTATTCAAGTGATGTGCAAGTAACTTCATTTAACCATTCATTTTTAGGAAAAATGCAAAAAACTATAATTTTCCAAGGGGTATGAATAATTTTGTTGTTAACTGTATGTGCAGAAATTTGTAAAAAGGACTGTTCAACACCTCTAGCTGCACGGTCCTATTACATATTCATGAGCCATGAGGAGAAATGACGTCATTTTGGTAGTTTTTTGACACAGAGGCGAGGCCTGTTTAAGGATCAAGTCCGAACCACATCTAAATGTTTGTAAAATTATGTTTTACCTATGAATGCATGTAAAAAAAAAATAATTTGAAATAAACTACATGAATCTTCGACCGCGCGCAGTCGGAATCTATGCCTCCGCCATCACCAGATTGGAAATGCATGGCATACATGTACACTCTAAAAAGGATTGGTCCAACAAAATTACAAATCTTTTCACTTAAAAAGCACAGGAGACAGAAAATTTATTTCATTTCATTTTCAAATAAAAAACTTAACATTGATGACTTACAATCATCAAATACACCAAGGAAATATATATTTTATAGCAAATAGACCACTGTCCCCTTGAAATTTCTAAAATAGGTAGGCCTAGACTCCATACATCACGAACCATTTTTATGTATATAATGACCTCTATGACCTTTGAACTCTGACCTTGAGACCCAAAATCTAATCAGTTCATCGTCCCTCACATATGCATACGTGGGCCAAGTTAGAAGCTGATCCGTCAAACAGTTCTGAAGTTATTGTGAGAACGAACCATTTTTATATACATAATTACCTCTTTGACCTTTGACCTTGAGACCCCAAAATCTAATCAGTTCATCGTCCCTCTCATATGAATACATGGGCCAACTTAGAAGCTGATCCGCCAAACGGTTCCTAAGTTATTAAGAACGAACCATTTTTATGTACAGTGCGTCCCAGAAAAAAGGAAACATGGACACTTTTAGTAAGAAAAAAGTCTCTTCTTTCATGTGATACCAAATACACAAAGATTTGTCTATGCTTGACCGACTTAGAACAATTTTACCAGCTTAATGTAAGGATCGATTTGCACAGAATATTGGTGCGAACGTTTTAATGTAGATTATTTGAGTTTGTTACCAATTCCCTTCATGTTGTTATCACGTTTTCTGTTTTGTCTTCAGTATCTTCTTTCTTGTGTTTGGTTTTCTGTTTCTGTTAATTCAGGTTTTTCTTTTCATTTCCCCTTTTCGCTCACTCCTTGCTTTTAATGTGATACATTTTGTTTCACTTTTAATCATTTCTGGCTATTTGCATCTTTTCGCTTTTTACATTTTCACAGTCTCCATGCATCCCCATTTTTCATTCCCGATTTCTATTCAATCCTTAACATTCTTTAACTAAGTTATCTTCAATTCATTTCAACCTTCTTATTTCATTTCAGTGATATTCTAACCTCAATCTTTTCAATCTATAACGACACACAAATAAACGATGAAACAAACGAAAGTTTTATTTCTTTTTATTTCATCCTTTACAAGAGCAACTCATAAATCTTATACCGTGTAACTCTATCCCCAATGTCCCTCAACATGTCCACCATGCCTGTCCACGCACACCTGTGCTCTGCCCCTCATGGCTCCTACTGCTTGGCGAATCACGGGTTCTTTGTGCCGCAGTGCCTCACACTCTCTCACAATTTAAGCAGGTCATTAGTGTCTCGTGGTGGGGAGGTGTAGACCCTACTCTTCAGAAAGCCCCAAAAAAAGAAGTCACACAGGGTGAGATCTGGTGACCTGGGAGGCCATTCGACATCATGATTCAACGCGATGACTCTGTTGTTGAAGAGTTCCTGCAGTCTCTCCCTGACGACTAATCTTCGATGAGGTGGTGCTCCATCTTGTACCCACCAGACTCTTTCGAAGCTCCCATCAGGATGGCGAACAAAGTGTTGATCTAGATCTGGAACGATGTCTTCATTGATAAGATGTAGGTAGCGTTCTCCATCAAGATTTCCGTTGAAGAAGAAGGGTCAACGATCCATTACCACAGAGTCCTACCCAGACGGAAACCTTCTCGCGACTGATGTTGACATCGTAGTGGAACGGTGGTGGGTTGTGGATTGGAACATACTGCCGGACGTTGTGGTTATCGACCTTGCCGTTATAATAATAATAATAATAATAATAATAATAATAATAATAATAATAATAATAATATGTCTTGTTTACCCAGGGTAGCCTCATCAGTATTATATACTGTTCTCCTTGAGGGCCCTGCAATCATATTACCCCGGCTTTAGCCGAGCGACCATAAGGTGCTCAAGCATTCAAGGAATTTCTTCCTGCCAGGTACCCATTTACTTCACCTTCATGAAGGACGCTTCATCTCCAATGATGAGGTTTTCAACAAACCTTGGGCCACGATCCAGCAACCACTGGGAATATCGGAGTCGTATGGGCATGTCTGCTTCTAGTAGTTGGTGCTATGTAAGGATACCATTGCACGTCCAGTCGGATGATCCTGTGGTAGGAAGACCTTGACATGCCAAGTCCGTTTCTTCTCGTCGAGACATGGGGATTTGCAGCTACTTCCTGCTGAACTGCGGCAATGTTCTCCTCTGTTCGGACTGACCTTGGCCTCCCAGATCTTTCTCGAGGTTCAAACTTGTACCTTCATTCTGGTATTTTCGAACGTTCTTCCAGATCGTTGACTTTGACGGAACATTCCGATCAGGAAACCAACAACGGAAAGCTTGGGCAACTTCCTGAAGGCTTCCAGTGCGGTTCCATTCGGTTAATAGGAAATCTCTTTGCTGAGTTGTTAGCTGTGTTGTTAGCTTCATGGTCAGGCAAGCAAGTGAAAAGCTGGTGCTTAAAACCGTATTCATTCTCATTGAGAAATTTGGTGAAAGAAACATAAAAAAGAACACCAAAGAATTGCTAATGAGCCCTACCTTTGTTAACCAACGTTGCTGCATCCTTTCCAATCTTGACCACTTATTCTGTGCAACTTGATTTTGACATTCAAATTTTAAACTCTCCTTACTCATCAATGCATAAACTTTAAGTGTCATATTAGTTGTCAAAAAAATAGAGGAAGAGCTAAACTTTATGAGGATATATATTATATGACATGAATTGTTCTATTTAACTCCGGTTTCCTTTTTATTGGGATGTACATGTACTGTATATAATGACCTCTATGACCTTTGAACTTTGACCTTGAGACCCTAAAATCTAATCAGTTCATCGTCCCTCTCATATGAATACATGGGCCAACTTAGAAGCTGATCCGTCGAACAGTTCTGCAGATATCACAAGAACGAACCATTTTTATGTACATAATTACCTCTTTGACCTTTGACCTTGAGACCCCAAAATCTAATCAGTTCATCGTCCCTCTCATATGAATACATGGGCCAACTTAGAAGCTGATCCGTCAATCAGTTCTGCAGATATCACAAGAACGAACCATTTTTATACATATAATGACCTCTATGACCCTTGAACTTTGAACTTTGACCTTGAGACCCTAAAATCTAATCAGTTCATCGTCCCTCACATATGCATGCAATGGGCCAAGTTAGAAGCTGATCCGTCAAACAGTTCTGAAGTTATTGTTAGAACGAACCATTTTTATGTACGTAATGACCTCTGACCTTTGACCTTGAGATCCCAAAATCTAATCAGTTCATCGTCCCTCCCATATGCATACATGGGCCAAGTTACAAACGGACGACCTGAAAACATAATGCCTCCAGCACCACCTACGGTGGGCGGAGGCATAAAAATATATTACTAAGTTTTCCAATATTTTTTTCAAAAAAATGTACCCTTTAGTGACAGCTAATAAAACTTTCTCTATCAAAATGTCTGTGGATGAACACAGTCGACAGATTTTCAGGATGTCCCTGTTGCCAATTATAAAGAATTTTAGTGATCGAAATCCCACACCCTCTGGATCTTCCGAAGACGTTTTTCTAGCAAGAAAATGTCGGCTGCCGCCTGGATTTTTTGATCGAAATTCACCAATTTTGGCTGCAATGTACTTTACACAAGTTTAGATAAGAATTGTGATTATTGGTTATATTGTTTAACTGTGGGTATGTTTTTTTTAAAGATAATCACGAGAACATATTCTTTTTTTAATGTGGAAATTTGATGCCAAGGTGCACGCACAGAACGCACAAAACGTAGCCTGAACCGCACGTTTTTAATGGAAAATTACACTTTTGGCAAGAGGTCAGATGGAGCTATTTGTATGTCTTTGATGTGTCTGTATTTTCCTATCGTAATTTCAGACTATTAAAGAGCTCATATGTTGATTTTTTCTGACCCCCAATTGCAAGAATATGGTTTGTAAATAAATAATAAACATATTGAAATAAAGATTTCATCAATTTTAGCAAATAAAATAGATTTTTGCATAAAATGTACCCTTGATTATTGCCCTTATTGAGCCAGATTTCTCAAACAGGCCGATAAACATGGGGTTGACCTGCTATGACGTCACTGGGTAGAGTTGATCAATTCATCCAGGTCAATTCATCCAGTGCATAACGCGGGCTATTGAAATCGTGTGTAAAAAAAACAACTTCAACGAGAGTCGCTTTCTTTCGGGGGAATCAGTGGTCTAGTGGAGCGTATACGCTTGTATACGCCGTATACGTAAAAAAAGAAATTAGACTTTTTCGGGTATACGCACGTATACTTAAAAAAAATTATCAGGTTTTAAAATTAAAAAAAAAAAATATATATATAGGAAGAAAAAAAAGAATTTATTTTAAAAATCGTCGAAATTCATACTCTGTGAGTTGTGTTCCACAGAATTAATTTGTGTTGGCGATCCATATACTCGACAAACTTTTGACAAATCAAACGTACGTATTGCTGTTGCAGTATGATTTTTTTACGTACAGCTGATCCATATCCGGCAGGGCCCGCGGCGCGCGTGTGATGTGCATGTGGCGGACGGTGTGTGCCCAGATCGAGGCCACTGGCCGGCGCGGCTATAGGTGGCAAGTGTGAGGCTAGCTGCTAGGCTAGGCGCGAGCTGGCTATATGCTAGTCCTATAGCCGCTAGGCCATCATTATGGCTCATGCACCGTACAAAATATACAATGCACAACTTCAAGGCCAAAGGAGGCGGAGCTGATTTCGTACAGTGGCCATGTCCCAGGACCAAGGAATTTCAGCCTTTGAAGTTTGAGGAAAATTGAGGTGCTTTATTGATATGCTCTAAGACTATGGTAATTAAAGGCATGTGCTACTTTTATTATTACATTTGTGGGTAAAGTGTTGTTCATTTGTGGGCGTTATTACATTTGTGGGTGCAACATCCTTATGCATATATTTTTGTTGCACATAAGCACTTAGAATTGCAGAACTTTTGAGGGATTTATTTCAAAGAAAAATTCTAAACAAATATGTTGTGTTCATATGTTGTTTCTCTGCAGTTTTCCTCAGTAAAATATCCAAATACTTTTGGATGTGATTGTATAGTCAGGGCAATGTGAATGTTACATTGTATGAACTTCAAATCTATACTCATCTTTGCACTTCTAAAACGAATTCAGGTCTCAAAAAGCACAACTCAGTTGTAGTTAATTGTTAAACAGTTCGTTGTGTTCATTTACCAAAACTGCACTTTATGCACATTCAAAAAAAGTTTTTAAAAAATGTTATTAACTTAAGACGGGTCACTGCTACCGACACCCGGAGTTTGCTGCGAGCGGTCTCATCCCCCGGGTCTCATCCTATGGGAGCCCCTGCTGCTGAATGGAAGACGAGGGCGTGGCAGAAAGCGCAAGACCTACGTTGACATTCTAAATGAAGATGCTGGAGTAGTTGGCGTAGACGAGCTGAAAAACTGCATGATGGATAGGAAGAACTGGAGGATCCGTACTAGGTCTCGGCAGCTTAGCCGACCTGGTAGGTAGGTAGGTAGGTAGGTAGGTTATTAACATTGGGTATGTATCTTCATGAATATTTTGCTCAAGCTCCCAACAAAATGTATGAAATGAGTAAAGATGTTGTGCACTTGTACATTGCCTCTTTAACAAGACATTTGGAGGTGACTTTGTCTTATAACAAGAGCCCCAGGGGGCACGACGCTCACCTGAGGTGGATCAATTCACATCTGGTGCATGTTCTCTCTAGCACATGAACAACTTTCACTCTTCATCTATAGAGGTCTCTTTATACACAATACCAAGTCTGAGCTTCCTACCAAGTTCGGTTAAATTCCAATCATGGGTTTTGGAGAAGCTGAAAATGTTTATGGATGGCAGACAACTTGCCCCACCATTTTAGCACCTTTGGATCCCCTACCCCTAAGGATGATTCCTACCAAGTTTGGTTGAATTCCGATCATGTGTTTTGGAGAAGATCAGAATGTACATTTTGCCTGGCAGCGCCCCCCCCCCCTCCAGTATGTTACCCCCACGGGGCCCCTACAAGGCCATTCAGATAAATTTCATGAACAACATTCATTCTTCATCCATAGAGGTATCTCCATACACAATACCAAGTCTGAGCTATGCCTGGTTCTGGAGAAGAAGATGTTTGAAATTTACATAGCTTTTACAATTGGAGGCCCTCCCCCAGGCCCCCCTAGGGGCCACATGTACCATTTTAGCAACTTTGGGTCCCCTACCCCTAAGGATGATTCCTACCAAGTTTGGTTGAATTCCGATCATGTGTTTTGGAGAAGAAGATCAGAATGTACATTTTGCCTGGCAGCGCCCCCCCCTCCAGTATGTTACCCCCACAGGGCCCCTATAGGGCCACTCAGAGAAATTTCATGAACAACATTCATTCTTCATCTATAGAGGTATCTCCATACAAAATACCAAGTCTGAGCTATGCCTGGTTCTGGAGAAGAAGATGTTTGAAATTTACATAGCTTTTACAATTGGGGGCCCTCCCCCTGGGCCCCCTTGGGGGGTACATGTACCATTTTAGCAACTTTGGGTCCCCTACCCCTATGGATGATTCCTACCAAGTTTGGTTGAATTCCGATCATGGGTTTTGGAGAAGAAGATCAGAATGTACATTTTTGCCTGGCAGCGCCCCCCCCCCTTCCAGTATGTTACCCCCACAGGGCCCCTATAGGGCCACTCAGAGAAATTTCATGAACAACATTCATTCTTCATCTATAGAGGTATCTCCATACAAAATACCAAGTCTGAGCTATGCCTGGTTCTGGAGAAGAAGATGTTTGAAATTTACATAGCTTTTACAATTGGGGGCCCTCCCCCTGGGCCCCCTTGGGGGGCACATGTACCATTTTAGCAACTTTGGGTCCCCTACCCCTAAGGATGATTCCTACCAAGTTTGGTTGAATTCCAATCATGGGTTTTGGAGAAGAAGATGAAAATGTAAAAAGTTAACGGACGACGGACGACGGACAAAGGACAAATTTCCATCGCAATAGCTCACTCGAGCCATAGGCTCAGGTGAGCTAAAAATCTGTATTAAAGGCCAAGTCCACCCTAACAAAAAGTTGATTTGAATAAATAGAGAAAAATCCAACAAGCATAACACTGAAAATTTCATCAAAATAGGATGTAAAATAAGAAAGTTATGGTATTTTAAAGTTTCGCTTAATTTAGCAAAACAGTTATATGGGCAATTCCATGAAAAATGTTCACTTTAATAAAAAAATGAAGTTTGCAATTGCACTTAAACTCTCAAATATTCTTGAAAAGTAATGTATAAAGGTTCATTTTCCAATAGACAAATCATTAAACTGACAAATTTTCGTATTTTTTTCCACCAGTGAAAATCTAATATGATGTATCGCAATAACACAAAAATGTGGCTATTTTTGAAGAGTTTATTCTTCCTGTCTGTAATGAAGGCCTAAAATCTACTGGAGGTCTCCTTCAACTTTTAAACAGTAGTTCAGTGTACATATCAACAGAAAATCACAATGAATGTTTATATCATTCATCAATTTTCGAGGCATTGATCCTCAAAATTGTGTGATTTCTTTATCATTAGAAGTGTCATGTCCGTTACGTTTTTCACTTAAAGTTTTCATAGCCAACAGGAAATTTGTATTTGGTTACTGTAAATTCAGTTTCTATGTTAGAACTAAATCCCCTTACATGTGTAGCAACCATTTTTCCTTACCACTGTCAGTTTTCAAGCAAATGGCGTAACGGACATGACACTTTGCGTAACGGACATGACACTTTATATACGACAAGTGGCAGAAACCACATTGTGGGCTCCATGTAATAGATTGATTATTATTTTCAATTGCTTGAGGATAGTGGGATGTTTCTAGATACTAGTGACTCATAAATATAAATCTGCTTGTTATATTTAAGACACAACAACAAGCAGATTTTCCAGTTTACCCATGGAAGTCTGTAGATTTCAGATGATCTTGCTAGCCCTGTTATGTAATCCCATTCCAACATCTTGATCATGATTGATGACCAACATGCAGCAGCAGGTATGTCCCTGTTTATTTACATAGTGGATTACTGAAGCCAAGACAATGCAGTTCCACTATTGGCCATCTCCCTAGCACTTTTCCATGATAACTTAGACCTCATTTCATAATGACACTGGTTTTGTGGAACTGCTTTAGTGCATGTTGCAGATACATGTAGTTAACTTTCTTTCTTTAAAACTGATGTGAATCATTCAGGACATTTTCATGATATGTTCAAACTTTTGATCAGGTCTGGTTCATTAAGTTTTCTATGCCTCAAATCTTGAGACGTGCTCTACTTTGTTGTATGTTGTTGTGGTACTCTAAGCATTATATTCCATGCATTGTAGTATAGTTGTTAGATCACTAAAACCTGCAAAAAAGAACTTAGATGTGTTACTATTTAACATTTGGTAGTAGTACTGAGCTGTTAGTTTTGTCTTTTTTTATGCCAAATGTTTTTTTGAAAGAAAGAAGTGAAGATATGGTTCACTTCACAAGGGTGTCATGTCCGTTACGCTAGCATATTAATACTATCTGAGAAATATTAGCCTATAAAGGAGAAAACACCATAGCATCAACTAATAATTTGTTCTGTTTTGGTATGGAGGGTAGTATTAACTAAAATGTATCATAAATTGTAGCTAGCTGGTGCAGAAGCAAGTTTGCTTTATTTTTTTATATCTTGTGTAAACATTGAAAAACCAACCCTTCTAAAATTACAGAAATATATGAGATAGTACAGAATACCAGTTATGATGTGTGTCCCTATCTTTCAACCTTACTATATGAATAATAAAATATCTGCCACATCTCGTAATAAAACAAATATGTCCGCTCACAGAAAGTGGACAAAACTGTCATGTCCGTTACGCTCAATGTGTCATGTCCGTTACGCTACATTCTGAGCTATAAAAAAAGAATGCAATGTAAAACTAATTTTAAACATGAATTTATGATTACAGCATGACTTTAAGTTTTAATTAATACCCAAACCAGGTTCATTCTATCCCAAAACTCACAGGAATTTTCATAATAAAAAGTAGGTTAAAAAGCCTTGTCCATTTTGTGTCATGTCCGTTACGCTCACAACGAGTGCATTTTCTCCACAACCGTTCAATAAAATGATGTGAAATTTCATGAGTATATCCCTGATAGTCAAATGTGTCTGATAAACTCAATAAAAATTGTTAGGAGACTGCCAATTCTATTGTGTGATGTTTTGAATTACAAAAAACTGTCTGAATGTCATGTCCGTTACGCTGGAATTGACCATATGCACATCCTGCTCAGTATGGAAATGAGGGAACCATTGACGTCACCCACTCACTATTTCTTTTGTATTTTATTATGTGAAATATAGAATATTTTAATTTCTGCAGATTTCACAATTAGGAAGCTCTCATTGAACTGTGTATAGGTTGCAACAATGGCAATTACACATGTTCAGCGAGAAATCAAACCTTGTTTCACATTATAACAAGGAATAATTATAAATATTTCGTATTTCATGTAATAAAATACAAAAGAAATAGTGAGTGGGTGACGTCACTGGTTCCCTCATTTGCATACTGAACAGGATGTGCATACAACTGTTTTGCGAAATTAAGCGAAACTTTAAAATACCATAACTTTCTTATTTTTACATCCTATTTTGATGGAATTTTCAGTGTTATGCTTGTTGGATTTTTCTCTATTTATTCAAATCAACTTTTTGTTAGGGTGGACTTGGCCTTTAACAATTAAATAATTACCTCATACACTTTATACAACCTTTACAGGTGATGAGAATTTGCAGAAACTAGAACTAGAAAATCATGATTATGACAACGGTTTGATAATTTTTGGATTAGTTTGTGCATTTTAGACATATGGTTGATGCAATGATTGGTCTGAAAATACGACTCACTAATGCTTGATGCCTTTTGCAAAAACTAAGATTTAATTATATTTTGATATGATATTTATTGTGAAAAAGATGCCTTTGAAATCGTGTTTATAATCAGGGCACTGTGAATGTTACACTGTCTAAACTACAAACTTACTACTTCCATTCACTTCTACAACTAATGCAGGCTTTAAAAAAGCACATGCAACCACTGGCGTAGACAGGGGGCACAAGGGGCCATGCCCCCCCCCCTATTCAGCCACTTAAAAAAAAAAGCGAGAGCGAAAAAGCGGGAGAAGTGAGAGAAAAAAGGGTTAAAAAATAGTTTGCAAAAACGTCAAAGTTTTCGCGCTTCGCGCATGAAGGGGGAAATAACTCTCCTTTCCCTCCACCAACCCGTCACATACAGTGCAGTATTGCGTCCTAATAACTGAAAAGCAGTCATGGCGTCAAATTATAGCTTTCCGCCTAAACAAATTGTTTGCTACAAGCCGTTTTCTTTCTCTCAAATTTGCTAAAATGTCAATGCAGTATTACGTCCAAAATAACTGAAAAACAGCCAGGGCGTCGAACTAACATTCCGCCTAAAAAAAAGGTGCTAAAACGTTAGAGCTTTCGCGCTAAAGGAAACTCCTCCTTCCTGCACCCACCCCTGTTACATACCGTGCAATATTGCTCCAAATAATTGAAAAGCAGTCCGGATGTCGAAATAACTTTCCGCCTAAAAAAAGGTGCTGCGAGCCGTTATCTTTCTCTCAAATTTGCTATAAAACGTCAGAGCTTTCGCGCTCCCCCTGGGGAGCATGCACCAATTTGGCTGTGCGGTTGGATCCTTCACGTCTGGCCCCCCTCCAGTGGGTGTCGATCCCGGGAGGGGGCCGTAGGGGTATATATCCCAAAAAAATATGAGGTGGGGTAATGGCCTGTTAATGCACTAAACATCTGGTTTTTGAAGGTTTGAAATGCGAAAATTTGGCTGTGCAGTTGGATCCTTCACGTCTGGCCCCCCTCCAGTGGGTGTCGATCCCGGGAGAGGGCCGTAGGGGTATATATCCCCCAAAAATATGAGGTGGGTAATGGCCTGTTAATGCACTAAAAATCTGGTTTTTGAAGGTTTGAAATGAGAAAATTTTCGAAAGCTCGTTTGCTTTGCTCCCTTGCATAATTATTATCTTTCAGGATCTCGTAATTTCGCGCCCCCAGTAGGCCTATATTGTTCTTAAATAGCTTAAAGGGTTCAAAATTTGAAAAAATAAAGATGTAATTGCTTTGCTCGATATATCATGTATGTGTCATATGACTCCTGCTAAATATTGCGCCCCCAATGTAGGATATATAAAGTGTATAAACAGCAATAATTTTGCAAAGGTTCAACTTTTGAAAGAAATCTCAACTTCAGGTACCCTTGCTGAATTTCTCGACTCTTCCTCAAGCCTTTCAGGGTTTTCGTTAGTTTTGCTCCCGATTGTAGAAGTGAGTGAATAGAAAAACGCTGATCAATGCATAAAATTCGAGCTTCTCTACCGCTCAATTCCAAAATTTCCTGGGTAAAATGCACAAGAAAATTGCGTTTTTTAGGGTTAAAAATTGAAAAATTTGCTGCTCGGTCGCTTTGCTCCCTCGATGACGGAGATAGGTTTGGGCACTCGGGAGGGGGGGGGGCTTCATTTTTTTGCCCCGGGTGCCATAATCCCTATAGATACGCCACTGGCTTCGCTTCCTTGCCGGTCAACCCCCCCCCCCAGATCATGAACACGGATCGACACCCCTGTGGCCCCCTATTGAAAAATCCATAACGTAGCCCGTTTTCATCAGTAGACATGATGAAGTCACTGGCTCTTAAGAAACGCACATTCTCTCGTCCCCGGTTGCAAAAGTAGCTCATAAGGTCAATGAAAACCTTGTTTTGGAGCCCAGCTGGTGTGTACAATCCAACATTTCAGAAGTAGTCTATATATATGCTTGTCTTGCTTTTTATGTTTGTATTTTTGCCTCTGACGAAGATTCTGCTAGGATCGAAAGCTCAGGCCCCTTTTGACTCCAAACATATAACGTATAATACTACTTATACTTTGCAACCATAATAACATCATTCGTACAATTAAACACCCTTTCACTCATCAGCGTTCAGGCAGATTTAAGATTTAAGCTGATACTATTTTTTGTTTTTATTAGTCTTCAACCTGTAATAACCGGTTAGATGCTCATTAAATCAAACATGGTACTGTCTTATTATTATTTTATTTTTAGTAATAACTTGGCAGAATTTGAATTTCAAGTTTACTAAGCTGTTACTAAGCATATTGTTATTTATAAGTATATTTGAAATACACTTCATTGCTTTAGGATGCACTCCAGTTCAGTAGGAACCAACTTTCACTTTACAAGCCTTGCTTTTTAGTTGGTTCCTACACATTTCACTGTTTATTTCGGTAGTCTTATATATTTGGTTAAATTATAGTACACTTGATTTGTGCATTGTATACTTTAATCACTCATGGCTACATTACTGTAAAATAGTTGGTATTTTCTGTCGCATGTACTAAAGGTATGGGGGGAAAAATAAGATAAATATTTTAAATACTTGCTTTCAAATTCAGCCCTTAAAAATCTCACTCCTACCTCAAATGGCCGTTAGGAAGAACTTTTTATATTTTCAGCAAAATCCAAAGTCAAAATCTTGTCCAAAACCGGAGAAATCCCCGCCGATTTGTTTCGCGATCGGGTGTTCTTTACATACTGCCGATGTCTTAGACTAAAATCGGCCAATAAAATTTTTGTCCACGAAGAAACTCGGGATCGCAAGCGCACATCGATCTTTACGATCGCGCACACAGAAAATCGGGACTTTTCCGTGTACGCCATAGGGACCGAATTTTGGGGAGATGTCAGCGCCCGCGGCGACCAGGAAATGTACACAATGACTCCGATAGCTCGTTTCGCGAGAATCAACAGTAAATTACGGATTTCTTTTTTGGAAATATCTTTTCCAATATCGGTGAGTTTAATTTATTGTATTTCTTGGATATTTTGGGGTCGGTTTTTGAAAATTAAATGCCGATTTTGAGTGAATGTTGGTGACTTTTGTGCAGTGGTGTTTTAAAAAGTTGTGGTGTATGACTGCCTACATTCTACACACGAATTATAGGAATGTAGCTAGGGCCACTCATAGCTACATTCCTATACTTCGTGTGCATAATGTAGGCAGTCATACACCTCAACTTTTTAAAACACCACTGCACAAAAGTCACCAACATTCACTCAAAATCGGCATTTAATTTACAAAAACCGACCACAAAATATCCAAGAAATACAATAAATTCAACTCACCGATGTTGGAAAAGATATTTCCAAAAATCAAATCCGTAATTTACTGTTGATTCTCGCGAAACGAGCTATCGGAGTCATTGTGTACATTTCCTGGTGGCCGCGGGCGCTGACATCTCCCCAAAAGAGTTTTGTCCTTAAAAATTCGGTCCCTGTGGCATACACGGAAAAGTCCTGATTTTCTGTGTGCGTGATCGTAAAGATCGATGTGCGCTTGTGATCCCGAGTTTCTTCGTGGACAAAAATTTTATTGGCCGATTTTAGTCTAAGACATCAGCAGTATGTAAACAACACGCGATCGCGAAAAAAATCGGCGGGGATTTCTCCGGTTTTGGACAAGATTTTGACTTTGGATTTTGCTGAAAATCTCAAAAGTTCTTCCTAACCACTCATAGGTACACGCCATTGCCGACTGTGTAGTAACGCAGCCAACACACATCCCATACCTAAACTGCATCACTGTGCATTTTTGGCTATATTTAATTGAAACTCATATTGCAGTTTACTTAAATCCAAATAGGCCTACTTATGTTGAATAATAGATGATTAAAACTTACCAGGTTGTTTTGTGACCTTTGAAGAGGGTTTCCTGAAATTTTGGGTCCTTTTTGTTGATAACTGCTATCGAGACTGTCCCGTCAGCATCCAGTTTGTATTTTTCACGATTATGATGAAGGGAGCCTTCAGCGCTCGTAGTAGTACCGGCGCGATCGGTTCGTCGATCTCCTACGAAGACCTGGAAGGGCCAAACTGACGACGTAAAAAAATAAAAAATAATACGTACGTACGTAATATTTTTTAATTTTTACGCCGTCAGTTTGGCCCTTCCAGATCTTCGTAGAATAGCTTGTGTGCGTAACATTCTGCGTACGTATCTACGGTGCGTAACCATGTAGAGCGGCCTCACTAGTGCGCAACATATTGAGAGCAGTCGTCATCCGTATGGAGGTGTGGGTAACAAGTACCCAATACCCAGTATACACACATGTATATGATCCTAATGGTCAATATGACCACACCACGAATAGTGGTCATATTGACCACTACGAATACAAAATGCAAAAATAGTTTGTATATTCTGTCGCGTGTAGTAAAGGTATGGGGGAAAAATAAGATAAATATTTTAAATACCTTGCTTTCAAATTCCGCCCTTAAAAATCTCACTCCTACCTCAAATGGCCGTTAGGAAGAACTTTTGATATTTTCAGCAAAATCCAAAGTCAAAATCTTGTCCAAAACCGGAGAAATCCCCGCCGATTTGTTTCGCGATCGCGTGTTGTTTACATACTGCCGATGTCTTAGACTAAAATCGGCCAATAAAATTTTTGTCCACGAAGAAACTCGGGATCGCAAGCGCACACCGATCTTTACGATCGCGCACACAGAAAATCGGGACTTTCCGTGTATGCCACATAGGGACCGAATTTTTAAGGACAAAACTCTTTTGGGGAGATGTCAGCGCCCGCGGCGACCAGGAAATGTACACAATGACTCCGATAGCTCGTTTCGTGAGAATCAACAGTAAATTACGGATTTGATTTTTGGAAATATCTTTTCCAACATCGGTGAGTTGAATTTATTGTATTTCTTGGATATTTAGTGGTCGGTTTTTGTAAATTAAATGCCGATTTTGAGTGAATGTTTGTGACTTTTGTGCAGTGGTGTTTTAAAAAGTTGAGGTGTATGACTGCCTACATTATACACACGAAGTATAGGAATGTAGCTATGAGTGAATATGACCATTGCTTGCTGATGTGCCTACATGCACTCATAGGTACACGCCATTGCCGACTGTGTAGTAACGCAGCCAACACACATCCCATACCTAAACTGCATCACTGTGCATTTTTGGCTATATTTAATTGAATATCATATATTGCAGTTTACTTACATCCAAAGAATTATATTGAATAATAGATGATTAAAACTTACCAGGTTGTTTTGTGACCTTTGAAGAGGGTTTCCTGAAATTTTGGGTCCTTTTTGTCGATAACTGCTATCGAGACTGTCCCGTCAGCATCCAGTTAGTATTTTTCACGATTATGATGAAGGGAGCCCTCAGCGCTCGTAGTAGTACCGGCGCGATGGGTTCGTCGATCTCCTACCAAGACCTGAAAGGGCCAAACTGACGACGTAAAAAAATAAAAAATATTACGTACGTAAGTAATAATTACTACGTACGTACGTAATATTTTTTATTTTTTTACGTCGTCAGTTTGGCCCTTTCAGGTCTTCGTAGAATAGCTTGTGTGCGTAACATTCTGCGTACGTATCTACGGTGCGTAACCATGTAGAGCGGCCTCACTAGTGCGCAGCATTATTGAGAGCAGTCGTGATCCGTATGGAGATGTGGGTAACAAGTACCAAAAAGAGGGCTGTAAATGTAAGTTTTTATAACTTTCTACATTTTGTATCTTAACGAACTGATAACTTAAAATCTAAAGAATGATACTTAAGTATCAGTTTGCCCACAAAAACATCAATTTCAAACAAAATTACATCTGTATCCCCAATACCCAGTATACACACATGTATATGATTCTAATCACTCACGGGTACATTACTGTAAAATAGTTGGTATTTTCTGTCGCATGTACTAAAGGTATGGGGGGGAAATAAGATAAATATTTTAAATACTTGCTTTCAAATTCAGCCCTTAAAAATCTCACTCCTACCTCAAATGGCCGTTAGGAAGAACTTTTGATATTTACAGCAAAATCCAAAGTCAAAATCTTGTCCAAAACCGGAGAAATCCCCGCCGATTTGTTTCGCGATCGCGTGTTGTTTACAAACTGCCGATGTCTTAGACTAAAATCGGCCAATATAATTTTTGTCCACGAAGAAACTCGGGATCGCAAGGGCACATCGATCTTTACGATCGCGCACACAGAAAATCGGAACTTTTCCGTGTACGCCATAGGGACCGAATTTTTGAGGACAAAACTCTTTTGGGGAGATGTCAGCGCCCGCGGCGACCAGGAAATGTACACAATGACTCCGATAGCTCGTTTCGCGAGAATCAACAGTAAATTGCGGATTTAATTTTTGTAAATATCTTTTCCAACATTGGTAGGTATGTGAAATGCCCGTGCGCTTGCATCGCGAAAGTGGTTCCAAAACTGTGTTTCCGTTTTCTACCAGCTTTCGTGTTATGCTGTGAGGAGAACCCTGACAAAAGCTTTCGCTGTGCCCGTATTTGCATGTCAATGTGCACAAAAAGGGTATCAGCGAAGAGCTGAGACCACGAACTAGTGTGCAAAAAAAAAATTTTGTCAAAAGGATTTCCAGACGTTGTTTCACATGGGCCTGAACTACCGCGATAATTTTGAGTCATCATAATCATCATTATTTTTCATGAAGGTAAGAAATTTAATTGATTTCAATTATTTACAAATTCATTTTCATTCATATTTAACACATTAAAGAAGTTTAATGGAAATTTATCGTTGCGAAATAATTTTTTTACTTTGCGAAATTTTCCATGTCAGAACTATGTATACACGTTAGCTCACTCGACCGCGAAGCAGCGTCGGCTTCCGCCGGCAGCGGCGGCGGAGATCCGTGGGTTAACCCGTTGGCGTTAGCATGTGAATTTTGACGATGGATATACAAAAGTGATGAGATTTCGATGCTAAATTTCATTAATAGACAAATTGTTTTTCTTCATCAAAATATTATGGCAATATCCCATATTAAGGTAATTATCAGAAATATGAAGTGTGTTAGTGAAATGCTGTTCTGTTTTTGTTGACAAATTCATGTTCTAATAAGCTGACCAGGGGTACCAAACTTTTCAGGATAGGATGAAGTTAGGTAATTTTTAAGGTCGTTTGGGATGTATATTGGTCACAACATTTTTTTTTGCCGTATTGAATTACTGTACAATTCGCGGGACCAAAAAAAACAGTGTTTTCTGATATGTAAAGTGCCCTAATTTCTTAAATATCCATCCAATTTGAATAATTCAAAAACTACTGCATTTCTCTTTTCTAGACCTTTCTGTTGATACCAAATTTGTCAAGAATTAATCAATTTGAAATTTTCATTTCACATACCTAACATTGGTGAGTTGAATTTATTGTATTTCTTGGATATTTTGGGGTCGGTTTTTGAAAATTAAATGCCGATTTTGAGTGAATATTGGTGACTTTTGTGCAGTGGTGGTTTAAAAAGATGAGGTGTATGACTGCGTACATTATACACACGAAGTATAGGAATGTAGCTATGAGTGATTCTAATGGTCAATATGACCACATCAGCAAGCAATGGTCATATTGACCATTAGAATCATATACATGTGTGTATACTGGGTATTGGGGATACAGATGTAATTTTGTTTGAAATTGATGTTTTTGTGGGCAAACTGATACTTAAGTATCATTCTTTAGATTTTAAGTTATCAGTTCGTTAAGATACAAAATGTAGAAAGTTATAAAAACTTACATTTACAGCCCTCTTTTTGGTACTTGTTACCCACACCTCCATACGGATGACGACTGCTCTCAATAATGTTGCGCACTAGTGAGGCCGCTCTACATGGTTACGCACCGTAGATACATACACAGAATGTTACGCACACAAGCTATTCTACGAAGACCTGGAAGGGCCAAACTGACGACGTAAAAAAATAAAAAATATTACGTACGTACGTAATATTTTTTTTTTTTTTACGTCGTCAGTTTGGCCCTTCCAGGTCTTCGTAGGAGATCGACGAACCCGTCGCGCCGGTACTACTACGAGCGCTGAGGGCTCCCTTCATCATAATCGTGAAAAATACAAACTGGATGCTGACGGGACAGTCTCGATAGCAGTTATCGACAAAAAGGACCCAAAATTTCAGGAAACCCTCTTCAAAGGTCACAAAACAACCTGGTAAGTTTTAATCATCTATTATTCAATATAATTCTTTGGATGTAAGTAAACTGCAATATATGATATTCAATTAAATATAGCCAAAAATGCACAGTGATGCAGTTTAGGTATGGGATGTGTGTTGGCTGCGTTACTACACAGTCGGCAATGGCGTGTACCTATGAGTGAATATGACCATTGCTTGCTGATGTGCCTACATGTATGAGTGACTCACTCCCGGGTACATTTCTGTAAAATAGTTGGTATTTTCTGTCGCATGTACTAAAGGTATGGGGGGGAAAATAAGATAAATATTTTAAATACTTGCTTTCAAATTCAGCCCTTAAAAATCTCACTCCTACCTCAAATGGCCGTTAGGAAGAACTTTTGATATTTACAGCAAAATCCAAAGTCAAAATCTTGTCCAAAACCGGAGAAATCCCCGCGGATTTGTTTCGCGATCGCGTGTTGTTTACAAACTGCCGATGTCTTAGACTAAAATCGGCCAATATAATTTTTGTCCACGAAGAAACTCGGGATCGCAAGCGCACATCGATCTTTACGATCGCGCACACAGAAAATCGGAACTTTTCCGTGTACGCCATAGGGACCAAATTTTTGAGGACAAAACTCTTTTGGGGAGATGTCAGCGCCCGCGGCGAACAGGAAATGTACACAATGACTCCGATAGCTCGTTTCGCGAGAATCAACAGTAAATTACGGATTTGATTTTTGAAAATATCTTTTCCAACATTGGTGAGTTGAATTTATTGTATTTCTTGGATATTTTGGGGTCGGTTTTTGAAAATTAAATGCCGATTTTGAGTGAATATTGGTGACTTTTGTGCAGTGGTGTTTTAAAAAGATGAGGTGTATGACTGCCTACATTATATGATGGGGGGACCCAAAGCTACGCACTTTGTTTTCAGCAGCTAAAAGTTCACATAAATCACTGGCTTGTCACCAATTTCATTCCATATCCTGATTCTGGATATTCTAAAGTTGATTTGTGGAGAAAATTACGATGGGTGAATGTCAATAATGCCCGTTTTCAGGTCGATATCAATGCCGATGTCAAATTTTGTTCTTAAAAATGAAGGGGTCCTAAAGCTACGCACATGCAATAAATGAATGCAAATCTTGATATTGAAATTGAATTGTGTGTATCGCGTGTGTGTTTTAGCCTGATTTGAACGCGTTGCATTGCGCGTGTATGTGATTTGTATGGTGCGTAGCTTTAGGACCCGCGTAGCTTTAGGACCCCTTGCCATACACACGAAGTATAGGAATGTAGCTATGAGTGGAGTGACTTTAATTAGGGATACCAATACACCGAGGGTGCGTTGGCTACGCTTTGCTTCTAATACGCGCTCGCCTTCGCCCTCGGCCTTGGAAAATAATTGATGACTACAAAATTATTTTTCAAAAACCTTTCTTTGATTTCATCACTGAAACAAAGACAATGACACATACAAAAACATCCCTTAAATTACGATCTTTAACAGAACTTACTCGTTTGAGTTACGATGTTGCAGAATTTGGCGGTTTTGAATCCAATAATTTCCATAGCAGCTCACGAAAAACGTACACACATCGCAAATGCGTAACGAAGCCAAAATTCGGGAGGGCGCTGCAAGTTTGATCACTAAAAATGTTCTAACTGGCAACAAGTAGGCACAAAAAATAAGGGTGATAGCTTCAGTCGAAGAACTTTTGATAGTGAATAATTCATGAGATGTCAATGTACGGTACCCTTATAGACTTGAAAATATAAAGAAAATAGAGGATTTGCTCCTTATTTTACACTTTTACTTTATTGACAAAAAGGTATAGATAGAAGATGATTTTTAAGTCAAACGTACTTTGGTTTGAGCTCCATAGCTATAGCCATCTCAAAAATAGAGGGAAAACTGTGAAATATGACGTCATATTTTCGCGCCGACCAGGTCTCTAACTCATGAATAAAGATAATTATTGCAACGTTATTGCGAAATATCTAGTTTATATCGGTGTGAAAACATGAATATTGATGAGCTTCTTACGTGACACGCGAGGGAAATCATGTAGCCTAGTCTCACACGAAGACCCTATTTCTCATATCAGTGCACACAGGCATCAAGATCGTCCATAGAGTGCAATACTAACCC
Source organism: Heliocidaris erythrogramma (assembly GCA_025617745.1). Lineage (NCBI taxonomy): Eukaryota > Metazoa > Echinodermata > Echinoidea > Camarodonta > Echinometridae > Heliocidaris > Heliocidaris erythrogramma. The sequence continues at coordinate 32,586,231 of CM046865.1, read as the reverse complement.
TATGAGTATTAGAAGTGTTCAAAAGGATAATTTAGTAAATATGACTGAATAATAAGTCTACTCTTACCCAGTCCTGACCTTTGATAGCTGATTCTTGAACCCGTTGTATAGTGGAAGATTGTGTGTGGCTGGCTGTATACTGTATTCACAACAGTCAGACTGCGCACGTGGATGGAAGCGTAGGCCAGAGAGAGAGAGAGAGAGATGCATAATGCATGCGCTGCCTGTCCATTCTTCGCCGTCGATCTCTGAACAAAATTATTGTGCAGCACGTACGGATATAATCTGGATGAGCGTAGGGTATTTTGGGAGAGAGAGGAAAAGAGAGACATGTGTTTTGCATTCGCTCTACAAACACGCAGAGGTCAACAAATTTAGGACAGATAAGGTCCATAGAGCTTTCATTGTTTCGAACTCAAGGATGCAACATTCCTTTGCATCAGTTTACACTTTGAAAATGAGCTGCAGAATGCAAGGGACTTTCACATGATTATACCTGTATAATAACTATAACTTTGTGCAGGTCATGCTCTTCCTTTCTTTATGTTTTTTTCCTTTCGTTATATATATTTTTCTTTGATGTATGTTTGATCTTGTTCTGTTCATGCCAATCTTTTGAAACGTTTGTAAATATTGTGATTACATTTTTAATGAATATACACATAAATTAAAAGAAAAACATTTCGTGGCTGCCTTCTTAAATCCCTTTTTTCTTTTTTTTTCGTCCAACTAATAAATGTTTCATCCTGTTAGCATGTAAAAGCCTATAACTAAAAATGTGAGATATTGATTACGATATAATATAAGAAAATATTAATCAAATGATCTGAGAAAAATAAACCACATTAATTATGTACTTTTCAATTCAATAAATAGTAACTGTTTCGAGTATGTTTAAGAAATTCGGTCTATATGAAATATTAAAAAGACGCAACAGACCACTAAATTATTTCAATCATATGATAAGTTTGAATAAATATCAGTTAATAACAATGAGAAATTGTCTCTTTCCTAAAACATAAATTTACTCAATATATCAAACATGAAACTCCATCAACAAATGATTCTTTACATCAATGATCATTGCAACAATACATCCCGAATTAGAACACTAAAAATTTATAGTAATGTAATTCTTTCATGAAGGACAAAGAACTCAACTATCCTACACTATCATTACAGCATGCACGATCATGACGATGGCACAACTCCATCTTTGTCTACACCTATTAAGTATTATCATATTCTACGAAAAGTATATATATATTCTTACCGAAATGGGCCTTTGTAGCTGTTCCACCACGTCCAAAAATATCCAGGTATATGCTACAGTATGTAACTCAGACCTTTCAGAAAGCGTCATTTCAACAATCATGCATTCCAGAATGACCAGAACATGTAATTTGGGAGAACAAAGAACTCCCTGTTTCCTGACTCGGTTTCCCGCTCGGTTTACATCGTATAATCTTATAATCTCTATAATCTTAGAGTAAAGATGCTGGTAGTCTTTGAACAGACTCTTGAGGTTGTTTCTGATTTTATTGACTATTGTTTTCATTATGATGTGATCAATCTTGTACAAACTTTGTGAAAATAAACGTCAGCTTCTTAGTGGCAAGTCGTCTTTTTTTTTTGTTGAATAACTTTTGACTTTCCTCTTATATTTTTAAACATTAAACAATGAATCATGAAAAAGGGTCCAAGACGGCAACAAGACAATCAATTATGAAATAGACCTCTAGGTCCAAAACGGGGTAGAAAGACCCATTGCCAAAATGCCTTATCCTTGTTACGGGTATGAGGCTTTTTCCTTTTCGGCGTTGCCGGTTTTGCTGACTGCATTCTTTTACCTGGTAATATTATTTTTGTTAATTTAAAAATAAGTTAATAATAAAAGAATTTAAGCAATAATATATATCTATACTTGTGAATATTATTATTTTATACTTCTCTTTTGTCATAAAATATTTTTGAGAATGCTTACAATCATAATTTACCGACCTACATAAAATCGGCAAGACAAGCTGACTCTATCGAGCGAAGCGAAACCGCTAAGTTCAGTGCGTATTGAACTCTGTATCGTGCATACATGTGATCGTGAGCAAGCGCTAGGCAGAGCAAGCGCTAGGCAGAGCTCCACGCACGACGGCAGAGTCAGAGCGTGAATGACAAGAAACCACAGATAAGGCCAGTAAAATTTCAGATCTTTACTAAAAATTTAGGTCTAGTGTCTGATTATTAGAATGTATAGTCTAATTCTTTTTTTCAAAATCGTTCGAGCTCGAAATCTTCCATTTTGTGCTCGGTCTCACAGTACAGAATTTTAAAATACTGTTTACGCATTCTCCAAGACTAGCGACCGAAATTGAGCTCGCTGGGGCGGGGAATTTGAATTTCATATAGGCACCGGTGTGCCTTTGTTATTGTAATCAGCAATGATCAGCTGACTTTTGGCCTTTCTAATTGCCAACGTAACGACTTTAGAGCATGACGTTGCAGTTTTTTCAAGGCGATATTCTCAAGAAGGCGTAGCTGAAGTTCCCAACTTTGCAGCAAAATATCTCTCTTTCAAGACCATTTCTGAGACAGCAAATTGGTGAGTTTGTTTTGTGTTGACACTGCCTTTCATCAGGGATAGTTTTTAAGGGGTAATTATCTTTAATTTAAAAGTCAGATTTTGGGATTAGTGTCCCTACTTTAATGAATATTTTACTATTCTTACCTTGTACTTTATGTATATGCTTGAACTGTACGTGAAAAATTATTCTTCGTCCAGACGTGACACCTTTGTATATTTTCGTTGTGAAATGTGAAAAATAAATTCAATTCAAATTCAATTCAATATGTATCAGTATGCAACACTTTAGGCACACATGGCACACGTCAATTGCAACGCGTGGGACCGGTCAAATTTAAAGCTTTACACAGCTAAAACAACAAGTCAATTTAATAATCTTTCTAACTTCAACGTATCGAAAATCAATAATTAAGGTAGATCTACCTGGTTCTCTTTCACAACCTCACTGAGGCATGGATAACGCTCACTCTGCCACCGATAGAATTTTGGAACTCCCATCTTGAACTGAAGTTGAACCGCTCCTTGAAACGGTCGTGGCTAATTCTCGCTGCATTCTCATTCTCGCTCCTTGAAACTGGCGACCAATAAGCCAGCGACCAATAAGGGAAGCCAGCGGACCAATAAAAGAGTTTATAGTGACGTCAAAATCTCAAATCAAAAAGGAAAAAGAAAATTTTGCGGATCTCGGTTGGCGATGGATGAAAGACTAGATTAGAATGCTTTTAAAACTATCGTATAACATTTTAACTAAACAATGACTTATATGAGACGAAAGCTGAATAGTTGCTCTTTACTCTCATATAGGTCACATGCCGAAACTTTTTGTCTGGGTCTTACTGTTTTAAATTGAATCCAAGACTGTAACTGGCATACGGGAGGTCTTATCCGCACAGTACACTCGGAAATGGACGAAATGCGTTTTTAACTTTTAATGCTTTTTAAATTATCGTATGACATTTTAACTAAATAATGACTTATATGAGACGAAAGCTGAATAGTTGCTCTTTACTCCCATATAGGTCACATGCCGAAACTTTTTGTCTGGGTCTTACTGTTTTAAATTGAATCCAGGGCGGTAACCGGCATACGGGCCGTCATATCCGCACAGTACACACGGAAATGGACGAAATGCGTTTTTATCTTTTAATGCTTTTTACACTATCGTATGACATTTTAACTAAATAATGACTCATATGGGATGAAAGCTGAATAGTTGTTCTTTACTCTCATATAGGTCACGTGCCGAAACTTTTTTGTCTGTGCCTTACTGTTTTAAATTGAAATCAGGGCTGTAACCAGCATACCGGAGGTCTTATCCGCACAGTACACACGGAAATGGACGAAATGCGTTTTTAAAATTTAATGCTTTTTAAACTATCGTATGACATTTTAACTAAATAATGACTTATATGAGATGAAAGCTGAATAGTTGCTCTTTACTCTCATATAGGTCACATGCCGAAACTTTTTGTCTGGGTCTTACTGTTTTAAAGTGAAATTAGGGCTTAAAACGTCATACCGGAGGTCTTTTCCGCACAATAGAGCGGAAATGTCCAGAATTCGTTTTTAACTTTAAAGCCTTTTAAAACTATCGTATGACATTTTAACTAAATAATGACCTATATGAGATCAAAGCTGAATAGTTGCTCTTTACTCTCATATAGGTCACATGCCGAAACTTTTTGTCTGGGTCTTACTGTTTTAAATTGTAATTAGGGCTCGAAACGTCATACCGGAGGTCTTATCCGCATAATATAGCGGAAATGTACAGAATTCGTTTTTAACTTTCAGGGCTTTTAAAACTATCGTATGACATTTTAACTAAATAATGACCTATATGAGATCAAAGCTGAATAGTTGCTCTTTACTCTCATATAGGTCACATGCCGAAACTTTTTGTCTGGGTCTTACTGTTTTAAGATGAAATTAGGGCTGAAAACGTCATACCGGAGGTCTTATACGCACAATATATATAGCGGAAATGGACGAAATTCGTTTTTAATTTTAAAGCCTTTTAAAACTACCGTATGACATTTTAACTAAATAATTATCTATATGAGATGAAAGCTGAATAGTTGCTCTTTACTCTCATATAGGTCACATGCCGAAACTTTTTGTTTGGGTCTTACTGTTTTAAATTGAATCCAAGGCTGTAACCGGCATACGGGAGGTCTTATCCGCACAGTACAAACGGAAATGGACGAGATGCGTTTTTATCTTTTAATGCTTTTTAAACTATCGTATGACATTTTAACTAAATAATGACTTATATGAGATGAAAGCTGAATAGTTGTTCTTTACTCTCATATAGGTTACATGCCGAAACTTTTTGTCTGGGTCTTACTGTTTTAAAGTGAAAATATGGCTCAAAACGTCATACCGGAGGTCTTATCCGCATATTATAGCGGAAATGTACAGAATTCGTTTTTAACTTTAAAGCCTTTTAAAACTATCGTATGACATTTTAACTAAATAATGACTTATATGAGATCAAATCTGAATAGTTGCTCTTTACTCTCATATAGGTCACATGCCGAAACTTTTTGTCTGGGTCTTACTGTTTTAAATTGAAATCAGGGCTCAAAACGTCATACCGGGGGTCTTATCCGCACAATATAGCGGAAATGTACAGAATCCGTTTTTACCTTTAAAGCCTTTTAAAACTATCGTATGACATTTTAACTAAATAATGACCTATATGAGATGAAAGCTGAATAGTTGCTCTTTACTGTCATATAGGTCACATGCCGAAACTTTTTGTCTGGGTCTTACTGTTTTAAATTGAAATCAGGGATGAAACCTGCGTTTTCTCCCTTTTCTTGTCATTCCTGGACACAAATCGTTTTTTGTTTGTTTGTTGAGTGCTTGATCTGGGCATGCATAGGCGTTGCAGGAATGCAAAGATTTTATAGGGGGATGTCAAATCTTCTTTTGAGGGGAATATGCCCCCATCGAGCCTTACGTCGGATCACTACGTTCCCTGGTGACAAGAAACGCCACTCTAGCATTAGCTCTTTATTTTTGCCCCCAGATGTCAGGAATATCGAGAACATGATTCCCACTATATGGCATTTTGGAATTTGATATAAAGTAATTAAACATTATATAGACATTTTACTATACATAGAGCAGCAATAGTTTATTTAATAGGGACATGATTTTAAATGCAATATTGCGCGGGAAGGGGATATAATTATAAAAAGGTAAAAATTGAGAAATCCGAAACACAAGTGGCGAAAATGAGAAATGTTTTTTATCGAGGGGAGGGGCTATACAAAAGGGACAGAAAAACATAAGCGGTAGCGAGAATGGGGGAGGAGCAAAAGCACTGCTCCTAAGAAGGGAGTGGACATAAATCATTATCGCCAGTAGAAGCCAAATTAAATTATGACGATAGTATAATAAACTGGTCTACTGGGGGGGGGGGGGGGGGGCTTGCCTCTCTTTTAAATCAATACTCTTAACAATTTTTCAAAAATCTAATTGTTTACAAATATAAAAAAAAATTGAATAAAATTAGCGTAAATTATAAAATCTATGAACACTGTTTTTAACATATAATATAGGTCATCAAAAATTATCAAATCGTTTGCTCAATCTATTTTAACTAAATAGTGACCTATATGAGATGAAAGCTATTACTATTTTAACTATACTTATTTACATAATATGAATTTCATATACTCTTTCCCAATGAATGACTTTCAGAAGTCATTCCGTAAAGCTGTTTCATTTCATATTTTGCATCATATTTCAAATATTTTCAAATAGATTTCCACGAACATGACATATCAAAGCTAAAATGCCACTGCATTCTTGAAAACTGGATACATATTCAAAGTTCACAGTTTAAGCAATGCTTATTCTGGTTGAAAAGTCATGTCCTTTTTGCGTTTTCCGTAAAGAATAAATAATTAAAATACTTAATATGTCATATCTGATGATGAATGATTGACAGGAAACTCAACAGTTGTGAAAGTACCTCGTATTTGTTTATTTATCAATTTGTAAAAAAATAATTACGATATTAATAATATTCTTCTCTTAAAGACCTCAGCCTGACCCAAAACAACCATATATTGATGTAAAGCTTAGTAAACAAAGAATATAATTACCCTGGGTATTCATAAATTTTCGTCTCCGTTTATCCATAAAAAATAAAAAAGATAATTTTTTTTTGTCCGTTTGTTTGTGCCTGACGTCAACAAATATTATACACATATTTTTTTTTTACAAAATGTATTCTTTCTTTCATTGTCATTTTACCTCACACCTCTCACTGCCCCCTCTATCTCTCTCGTTCGCTCGCTTTGCTCGCTCATACAATCCAGAAACTAGGCCTAGATTGTTTCTTGCAGCAAGCACCTCTTACGTCCTGCAGCAACAAGAAGCCCGAATATCATAATATCCGGGCAGTGAGGTATCCGACTATTCTCGAATTCCCAACCCCCCCCCCCCCCCCAAAAATGGTATAATTTACCCGACAGAGTCCACAGACTAAAATTTGCCAAAAGGTATATGGGTGTAGTCGGTGAACATTCAAGTGTAAAAGCTAACATCATAGCTAGTAGGAAAATATCACCTTTTGCTCCCACTGAATTCTGATTTGGATTTTGAAAATTCAAATCCCTTTCTTATCACTTCGATTTACCTCAACTTCTAAGATTTTTAGGATTTATCTACTCAACACAAAACTGCCAATATGCTATAGTTTAAAGCCAGATTTCAATTTGCTACAGTAAGAAGCAGGGAAAAAATCCTTCGGTACCTGACTTATAATTATACATACAGCCCCTCTCCCCCCCGCCCCTCCTCCCCCACTTTTTGGAGTAGACACGATTCATAAAACCTCGACAAAAAGGTTCGAAAATTGTCATTTTATAATGAGTGAAATCAAATGAGCTCCCCCCCCCCACCCCCCACTTTTAAAAGCCGCTCCGCGGCCCCTGATTTTTGAGAGTGTAAGAGCTTAAATTAATTTTGTTCATGTTCTGAGTACATCAAGTTGTAAAGAGAAATTCTTCAACATTTACCTTAATATGTATGCCTAATTTATTTATAATTTCATACAATGCTCTTCAGGACAATCAAAGTTATAAAACAATTTATGTCCAACTTGATTTTACTTTCGATTCAACACTGTGCGGAAAACAGCGAAATGCCGGTTTCCATGTGCACTGTGCGGATAAGACTTCCGGTATGCCGGTTACTGCCCTGAATTCAATTTAAAACAGTAAGGCCCAGACAAAAAGTTTCGGCATGTGACATATATGAGAGTAAAGAGCAACTATTCAGCTTTAACCTCATATGAATCATTCTTGAGTTAAAATGTCATACGACAGTTTTAGAAAGTATTCAAAGATAAAAATGAATTTTGTACATTTCCCTGTGTAGCATGCGGATGAGGCCTCCCGTATGCCGGTTACAGCCTTGGATTCAATTTAAAACAGTAAGACCCAGACAAAAAGTTTCGGCATGTGACCTATATGAGAGTAAAGAGCAACTATTCAGCTTTCATCTCATATACGTCATTATTTAGTTAAAATGTCATACGATAGTTTTAAAAGGCTTTAAACTTAAAAACAACTTCTGTACATTTCCGCTATATTGTGCGGATAAGACCTCCGGTATGACGTTTTGAGCACTAAATTCAATTTAAAGCAGTAAGACCCAGACAAAAAGTTTCGGCATGTGACCTATATTAGAGTAAAGAGCAACTATTCAGCTTTGATCTCATATAGGTCATTATTTAGTTAAAATGTCATACGATAGTTTAAAAAGCATTAAAAGATAAAAACGCATTTCGTCCATTTCCGTGTGTACTGTGCGGATAAGGTGCCAGGTAAAAATGCCAGAGGTAAAAATGCCAGAGGAAAAAATGCCAGAGGTAAAAATGCCAGAGGTAAAATTGCCAGAGGTAAAAATGCCAGAGGAAAAAATGCCAGAGGAAAAAATGCCAGAGGAAAAAATGCCAGAGGTAAAAATGCCAGAGGTAAAAATGCCAGAGGAAAAAATGCCAGAGGAAAAAATGCCAGAGGAAAAAATGCCAGAGGTAAAAATGCCAGAGGTAAAAATGCCAGAGGTAAAAATGCCAGAGGTAAAAATGCCAGAGGAAAAATTGCCAGAGGTAAAAATTGCCAGAGGTAAAGATGCCAGAGCAAAAAATGCCAGAGCAAAAAATGCCAGAGATAAAAATGCCGGAGGTAAAATGGCAGAGATAAACACGCGATGGGTGATGTCAGGAACAAAAAGTAAAGAGACAAAATATGCCAGCTGCATACTAGGAGAATAATAGGTGAAAAATCAAGAGGTGAAATATAAAGAATATAAAGCAGACCTGACATCTGCTTGTATTTTACTTTTTAAACTATTTGGTTTGACCGCGTTTTTCTGTTGGACTCTGGACTCCAGATCCTAGACCCGGCTTTTTTTAATCGACGTGCGATTTCATTATCCCGAATAGAATTTGGAACGAGAAGGAAGTTTGCAACTGAATTTTAGGTTTAGAGAAGGGAAAGGAGGTATGCAAAAATGACATCACCCTAATGTGGGACTGGGACAGTCCTCTTGTGGGTAAATATGAACCTTTTCGGAATTATGAACCTTTGGAACCTTCCGAATAACGAACCTTCGGAATAATGCAACAAATGTTCGGAATTTTGAACCCCCAGGCATGGAAAATTAATGTTACGAACCTTCGGAAAAACGAGATGCCCCCGCATCATGATACTAACTGTATAACTTAAGGACACAATACCTGTATCTGTAGTAAAATAACTTGTACCAAATGATCTTGACTAGTTTGCTTTAGTACTTGTACCTGCACTTTTTTTTCTTTTCAGTTCTCCCTTCTTCAGCAAATGTACAGGCCGTCACACAAACATCGAGCATTACAGCCTCGTCACGTTAAGTTATAAACAAGATGCAGATATATTCAAACTGAATTATAAGTGAAGAAAAAAAAATATTATATTGAAGTGTTTAACAAACAAGAGCCCCAGGGGGCACGACGCTCACCTGAGGTGGATCAATTCACATCTGGTGCATGTTCTCTCCAGCACCACCAGGAGATATGTTAGAAATTGAAACAACTAGGAGGATGTACATGAGATGATGTTAGAAATTAACATAATCCCCCCACCCCTCCAGTATGTTACCCCCACAGACCCCCTATAGGGCCACCCAGAAAAAATCATGAACAGCTTTCATTTTTCGTCTATAGAGGTATCTCCATACACAATACCAAGTCTGAGCTATGCCTGGTTCTGGAGAAGAAGATGTTTGAAATTTACATAGCTTTTACAATTGGGGGCCCTCCCCCTGCCCCCCCCCCCCTGGGGGCCACATGTACCATTTTAGCAACTTTGGGTCCCCTACCCCTAAGGATGATTCCTACCAAGTTTGGTTGAATTTCGATCATGGGTTTTGGAGAAGAAGATGAAAATGTAAAAAGTTAACGGACGACGGACGACGGACAAATTTCCATCGCAATAGCTCACTCGAGCCTTAGGCTCAGGTGAGCTAAAAAGGGTCGTCAACTGAAAGCAAGTGGCAAACAATACATGCATGCTATATCCGGGCCGGGGGGGGGGGGGGGTTCTCATAACCAATTCACGGATTTGAAATTAAGTGCACTCATGATACGACAGAAAACTCATCAAAAAATTAAAAAAAACAAGTATCCTTTGTCCACATCATATACCGTAGATAGAGACCTATATTCAAATTAAAAAGTAGGAAACTAAATAACTGCATTTTGTTTAAGAAGACCTACGTGATTTGAGGCCAACCTGCGTAAATATGAATAGACAATGTGTCCAGTTCTTTATTCAATGTTTTCTCGCTATCGTTATTATTTGGGGACACATCAAGGAGAATGCAATCGCGGGAATCTATTGAAACTGCATGATCCTTGAGTTCCATCTGGAGCTAATAAAGCGAGTAAATAGGCCTATACAGAAAAATAGAATTGAAGTTGCGTAGGTTAGGCATCCAGTTTATGATAATCATTCAGATTGCAATTATAACGAGACGTAATCTAAGAATTCATTATGAAATAATACTAAACTACTAAGAAAGAGTATCAATAAGAAAAACTACACGAGACATCTCCTTTAATGCACTTTCGTATTCACATTAATTTAGAAATTGAACTATTTCTTTTCAGATGTGAACCCCTTTGTTATCTTCACATGATGAAAATAAAGTGAAAGGGAATGTTCATTTATTTGCACTTTACAATCAAAGAGACATGGACGGAACTCCATTTGAAAATGCTGGGGATGGTACAATGTCAACAAATTTGGGGACGCTTCGGGTCTGTGCATAGAAAAAAAGTAACATTTTCTACGTTATGCCGATATTAGGTTATGCCTCCCGTCCTCCACAATTAATAGTTTCGAGGAGGGGCAAACATATTTAACATTTTGCTTCCCAAAGCTTAGAAAGGACCCCGCCCTCAGGATTTCCACCCATGTAGCCTATGTACAAGAATAAAAAATCACACAATTTACTCAATCTTAGCTCAAATTTCATCTCAGATTTTCTTTTCTGACAACTTTTTCCTTTTACATTTACCACTAGCATTTTTACCTCTGGCATTTTTACCTCTGGCATTTTTTCCTCTGGCATTTTTACCACTGGCATTTTTACCACTGGCATTTTTACCTCTGGCATTTTTACCACTGGCATTTTTACCTCTGGCATTTTTACCACTGGCATTTTTACCTCTGGCATTTTTACCTCTGGCATTTTTACCACTGGCATTTTTACCTCTGGCATTTTTACCTCTGGCATTTTTACACCGAACCGCGGATAAGACCTCCCGTATGCCAGTTACAGGCTTGGATTCAGCTTAAAACAGTATGACCTAGACAAAAAGTTTCGGCATGTGACCTACATGACAGTAAAGAGCAACTATCCAGCTTTCATCTTATATAAGTCATTGTTTAGTTTAAATGTCATACGATAGTTTAAAAAGCATTAAAAGATAAAAACGCATTTCGTCCATTTCCGTGTGTACTGTGCGGATATGACCTCCCGTATGCCAGTTACAGCCTTGGATTCAATTTAAAACAGTAAGACCCAGACAAAAAGTTTCGACATGTGACCTATATGAGAGTAAAGAGCAACTATTCAGCTTTCATCTCATATAGGTCATTAATTAGTTAAAATGTCATACGATAGTTGTAAAAATTAAAAACGAATTCTGTACATTTCCGCTATATTGTGCGGATAAGACCTCCCGTATGACGTTTTGAGCCCTGATTTCACTTTAAAACAGTAAGACCCAGACAAAAAGTTTCGGCATGTGACCTATATGAGAGTAAAGAGCAACTATTCAGCTTTCATCTCATATAGGTCATTAATTAGTTAAAATGTCATACGATAGTTGTAAAAATTAAAAACGAATTCTGTACATTTCCGCTATATTGTGCGGATAAGACCTCCCGTATGACGTTTTGAGCCCTGATTTCACTTTAAAACAGTAAGACCCAGACAAAAAGTTTCGGCATGTGACCTATATGAGAGTAAAGAGCAACTATTCAGCTTTCATCTCATATAAGTCATTAATTAGTTAAAATGTCTTACGATAGTTTTAAACGGCTTCAAATTTAAAACAATTTGCGTGCATTTGGGATGTATCAATCCAAAAAACAATCTCAACTTAAAAATTGAAATCGAAAGTTTTCAGCTCTGAAATTATATCATCTTATAGGAAATGTTTTCTGCTATAATATGACTTAGCTTACCTTCACATCAAAATGTCGAGTAATATTTTTTATGTCAATTTTATCATCTCTATCACCCATGTTACACTTTCATTTTCGATTGGAACTTTTGAAGACACCATACCGCCAAATCCTATTGTTTTCCGCGCTAGCAGACACCGGAAGTCTTATTGGTCGCGGACCGGAAGTCTTATTGGTCGCTAAAAGTAGCCCAATGCTAATTCTACATCAGTCCGGAACCTGAAGTTAGCCCAAGCGATCTTCGAGCCAATCTCGACACGTTGCCAATTTGAGGAGCCTATAAGTAATAATCGTGCGGTTGTGCCAGTCGTGCACGTACGTAACTATGACTGACTGCGATACCTTTAATTCGTCAAGAGTGTAGTGCCACCCCCCCCCCCCCCCAAAAAAAAAAAAAAAAAAAATCCACGCCAGAACAAAAGAAAAGAGGGCATCAAATTACCTAGCAGATACATAATTGCATTTTCATTTTAAAGAGGTCGATTTTTTGCTCGATTGCAAGCATTCATAAATTGGACCCTGTATGCCACTGCTCAGCCTCCTCAATTTTTTTGGCTCATTACGCCACTGAATTACATAAATGGCACTAAGAAGGGCATAGGTAGGCTTCTTTTGTGGGTAGGGGTGGGGATGAAATACGCGTCCCGTGTGGATCGGGAATGAATAACATTTTAATGGAAACTAGGACTTGGTTTTAAAGTTAATGATCAAAAGGGGCATACTTTATAATGGGTCCAGGCATGGAGAGTGCAATGGCATTATGGGGGGGGGGGGGGGGGGGTTCTGGGGTTGAGGCAAACGTCCGAATTGGTGGATAAATGAACAATGTCATCAATTAGGTGGAGGGTGTGGGGTCCTATCATACCACGTACCCCCGTCTCTCTATCTCTCTCTCTCTCTTGCTTTTCTGTTCCTTTTCTGTTTTTCATGACTAGAGAGGGGCACCTTGTAGCTACGCCACTTGACAAAGTTCCAAAACAAATTATTCTAAGACGTATGGTCTGAATAAGACTTGAAAATGCAGTTTCGTAAGTGGAAAAGGGCAATTTGATATGAAAATACTGTATAACCCCAATGAATGTACTTGAACCTCTTCGGAAGTACATTTTGAAACAACTTTTCCCCCTTTTTTGTTGTCAAAAAGATATTTTTAAATTGTTTATAATAGAAATGTTGAGATATAGACCTACAGAAATGTGATTTGTTTTGCGACTGCCAATTAACGAAAAGTATGTGTCATTATAAGCCGTATTAATGTAGGACTGAAGTCAATCTTAGCAATGTGAGGAGAATCAAACTTGTATAATGGAGAGTAAATAGAGGAACAATACTAACATTCATACTTAGAGCAAAAATTATGATAAACAGATATAATCAAAATGTTCATGTTGTATATCAATTGGGTATATAGTACATTAATTACCACGTGGAATATATCCCGATTTGGCCAATATTATCATCATTTTTGCAGTAAGTGACACAGATTAGAATTTCATACCTTCATTATTTCCATATAAATATATAGGTATATAAGCATAGTATAACCCATACCAGCTCGAATATATCCTGATTTGGCTATAATAATCAGACGAAAACCCCAATAAAATATATTTTCAACATTTTAAAAATGGATCTGAAAGTAATGACACAGGTTAGAATAATGTTACCTTCATTATTTTCATTAAAAAAAACCCAAATGATTAAGATATACATCAGTTAGGTACATGCTGTAGATTGGTCCAGTACAACGCGCGGAACACATACCAGCTCTAATATAATATCCCGATTGTGATATTTCAATGAGAAGAATACCAATAGAATATCTCTTCAAAACTTTGAATAATGAATAATCATTTGAAATTAAATGACACAGGTAGAATGTCATAACTTAATTATTTTCTCATGATAAACTGAAATGGTTAAGATGTACATCAGTCAGGTACATGTTGTACATCAGTCCAGTGCATTGCACAGTATAACACATACCAGATCCAATATATCCCCACTGGGGTATTCTAATCAGAAGAATACAAACGGAATATCTTGTCAACATTTTGAATAATCATTTGAAAGCAAATGACACGGGTTAGAACGTCATAACTTATATTCTACGATAAACAGAAAGATGTACACCAGTCAGGTACATGTTGTACATCAGTCCAGTACATAGCACGGTATAACAGATACCAGCTCAAATATATCCCGATTTGGGTATTCTAATCAGTAGAGTACCAACAGAATATCTTGTCAACATTTTGAATAATCATTTGAAAGTAAATGACGCTGGTTAGAAAGTCATAACTTCATTATATTCTATGATAAACAGAAATTATGAAGAAGTACATCAGTCAGGTACATGTTGTACATCAGTCCAGTACATAGCACGGTATAACAGATACCAGCTCAAATATATCCCGATTTGGGTATTCTAATCATAAGAATACCAGCATAATAATATCTTGTCAACATTGTGAATAATCATTTGAAAGTAAATGACACGGGTTAGAATTTTATAACTTCATTATATTCTACGATACAGAAATTATTAAGATGTACATCAGTCAGGTACATGTTGTACATCAGTCCAGTACATAGCACGGTATAGCACATACCAGCTCAAATATATCCCTATTTGGGTATTCTAATCAATAGAATACCAACAGAATATATTGTCAACATTTGGAATAGTCATTTGAAAGCAAATGACACAGGTTAGAATGTCATAACTTCATTTTATTCTATGATAAACAGAAATTATTAAGACGTACATCAGTCAGGTACATGTTGTACATCAGTCCAGTACATAGCACAGAACAACAAATACCAGCTCCAATATATCCCGATTAGGGTATTCTAATCAGTAGAATGCCAACAGAATATCTTGTCAACATTTTGAATAATCATTTGAAAGTAAATGACACTGGTTAGAAAGTCATAACTTCATTATATTCTATGATAAACAGAAATTATGAAGAAGTACATCAGTCAGGTACATGTTGTACATCAGTCCAGTACATGGCACGGTATAACAGATACCAGCTCAAATATATCCCGATTTGGGTATTCTAATCATAAGAATACCAACATAATAATATCTTGTCAACATTGTGAATAATCATTTGAAAGTAAATGACACGGGTTAGAATTTTATAACTTCATTATATTCTACGATACAGAAATTATTAAGATGTACATCAGTCAGGTACATGTTGTACATCAGTCCAGTACATAGCACGGTATAACACATACCAGCTCAAATATATCCCGATTTGGGTATTCTAATCAGAAGAATACCAACATAATAATATCTTGTCAACATTTGGAATAATCATTTAAGTAAATGACACGGGTTAAAATGTCATAACTTTTTTATTTTTCGTGGAAAACAGAATTATTAAGATGTACACCAGTCAGGTACATGTTGTACATCAGTCCAGTACATAGCATGCATGGGGAAACACATACCAGCTCAAAAAAAAATCCCGATTTGGGTATTCTAATCAATAGAATACCAACAGACTATCTTGTCAACATTTTGAATAATCATTTGAAAGTAAATGACACAGGTTAGAATGTCATAACTTCATTATATTCTATGATAAACAGAAAGATTAAGATGTACATCAGTCAGGTACATGTTGTACATCAGTCCAGTACATATAGCACGGTATAACACATACCAGCTCCAATATATCCCGATTAGGCTTTTCTAAACAGACGAAAAGTAAATAGAACTTAGACACGTCATTATTTTGAATCCTCATATGGAAGTAAGTGATTTCAAAATGTAATAACGTCATTATTTGAAAGTTATTATCTGAAAGTAAATCAAGCAGTTTGGAATGTCATGACTTGATTAGATTTCATTGAAGAAAAACAAGAAGAAATTATTAAGATGTACATCACTAGTAAGGTATGTTGTACATAGTCAGGTACATCGCATGTACAACATACCTTTCTTTGCGTTTGTTTTATTTCTTCAAGGAGAATAATGGCTAAATTAATAATATCTTGCATGAGATGCACATGTAATAATTTTTCAAAGGTTTATTTGATCTCGTTTCGAATAATAAAGACTTCTTATCACTATGAACACGATGACAAAGAGAGCGGACAAAATATACAGCTCCTCATGGTACCCTCCACAATTGGTCTGGTAGACAAAAGAACATCCCTTCATTACTATTATGTGAAATAAGTAGAACAGCTGAATATGCATGTGACACCTGTTCTACATATTTTTAGATAATAGCAATGAAGGAATGTTCTTTTGTCTACCAGGGCAATTGTGGAAGGTACAATGAGGTGCTGTATATTTTGTCCGCTTCTTTGTTCGCCATGTTCATAGTGTATATCAGAGAACCCGCCCCTGGTAGCGAGAACATCATGGCACATCCTGGGCATCCAGCTGGTCAAACTGTGGAAGTATAGTTGTGGAGGAAGCCGGGGGAGGAAGCCGCTGGAAATGTCTCTTCGTGCCTTCTGAAGGAATTCCAACAGATGAGGCTCACTTGTTGGGCATATTTCTCGGACCTTCCCGTAGAACTCTTCCGATATAGCATGATTTTCAGGACCCCTTTCTCTTCTGTTTTTAAAGATCACATTGCAAGAAAATCACAAATATGGCAAATAATGTATCACTAGAAACTGGGAAGCTTACAGATGGCAATCGTATAAGTTTTATGTCAACTGCGTATCTGATGATTATAAAAACAACATAAATAAAAGCTCTTCTAAGCATCTGGAATATCCGAGGATTCGCCAGAAATATAGCGATGTTTTGATGTCGTCACACTAGGGATCGATCCTGCTTAAGCAGACGACGTCCTATAATGAATGAACGTAATTGCAATGCAATTATTTATCAAATTATAAAGAGTTTGGTATATTTAACATGACCTTATTTCACACCATTCTAAAAGGGAAAGTGAAACTGATTCTGATAACTAAAACCGTTTGATTGTAAATACACAGGAGAAGGGTCAATGATCAATGAAATAAACCCCATTTTCAAATTGAAAAGCCCTCCGAATAATATCACAGATTGTATTCGTTCCCTCTTGAAACGCCGAACATGCCCCGGTGCAAGCAGCTGAAAATACAATGGCGTCTTATTTTGTTTACAAGTGACTGATTCCTTTATTTTTTTAACGCTGCATTTTTCATCAAAATAATACCATACACGAAGTTAAGAGTGAGGCAACAGACTAACATTAAGACTGACGCTAGTCAAGTAAGAGAAATAAGTGAAGAGGAGATGACAAAACAGGCACTGAAAAATGTGTAAGATGTTATGGGACATCGTCTGCTTAGACAGGACTGGTCCTTCGTGTGTCGTCACACATCTCAGCAGCGTTCAAGGAGCTCTTCAGCTGCTATATCGGGGGCTGTATTTTACCGTTTTATAATTGATAATAATCATTAATTCAAATGTTTTCAAGCGTTGAATTTGGATAACCTTGTATAATTTATGCCATCTATGCAATAATAAGTATTAAGCCAATATTTATTTTGATGGAATTTTCTTGCAATGTGATCTTTAAAGGTAGTTTTACATTGCCTTGAGGAATGTTTGGGGTCATTTTTCTGCAGGAAGACAAACTTGTGGAGGTAGTCACTGGAAATGTATTCCAATGCCTTCAGAAGATGAAGCTCACTTGTTGAGCATTTTTATCAGACCTTCCTGTCCAGCACTTCCCACAACAGCTCTATATATCGGGATGACAATCCATGATTTTCAGGACCCTTTTTCTTTTTTCTTTTTTCTCCAGGTAGTTTTAGTAAATGGGGTCATTGTCCTGATGAACGGCAATACTGTTTCATCTCCAGAAGGCATAGAAAGTCATTTCCAGTGACTATCTCCATAATTACCTCCACAACTTGACCAGCCGGATGCCCAGGATATGCAGTGTTGTGATCGCTGCCAGGGGCATGTCCTTAGATGAGATGTGTATATGGCCAGAAACATGATAAAATAAAACTGAAAATGAATAAATGTACATCTCATGACATACCATTCATTTAATCATAATGTTTCCTTTAAGGGTATACACAAATGCAAAGAATATCACTTTCAATGAAAAATGAAAAACCAAAAATTCAATTTCAATACATTTATTTCCAATATTTCAATATTAGTGTACAAAGTAATAAATGAGCAAAATGATGTACATGTATTTTTAACAAAAATTACGACAAAATACACATTCATGTGGTACATACATAAGTTGGAGGACACACCTCTAAAAGCAAAAGCTTGAGGAGAGGGTGTCTTAGTAACACAATACATAATATTACATAATAAATATATAAAAAAGAAAATAACTACCTACAAAAAAAAGATAACATTCCTAGACCACTGGGCCTGATTGGAGGAAAAAAGAAAAAAGGAAAGTGAGAGAGAAAAAAAGAGGGGGAAAGAGGGGAAAAGGGGGAAGAATGGAGGTGCAACATAAAAGGAGTACGGAGAAGAGAAGTATGGTGGTGTTCCCAAAATGTTGATGTGTTTCTGAGATGAAAATACTATAGTTTTCTGCATGACTATACCAATGACCTTCTCATTTTGCTGGAAATTGTATTTTGGGGGATAGGTTGCCTTTTTAACGCATGACTGCCCCTTCACATATATGTTAAACTGGTGTCACCATGAAGGGTGATATCTACTCCTCAGTTTGATACCAAATTGTTACAATACAACACATCTGATGATAAATAAACTATGGGTGATTGTGAGAAATAAGTTCTTATTACAGGTTTACTCGAACTTTTGGAGGACAGTGTATATATGAGGTAATTATTGCACTTTGATTTTTAAACATTAGTATAGCAATTTGGCAGGTATATGAATATCAAATATGTGAAATATGTTTAAAGTTTTTAGCTTGAAAAGTTGATTACCTTTCAAATATCACAATTCCGACATGTCTCATTAACAAATACCTTATTATACACCACTCAGAATACACTGTCACTTAACATGTTTTATATTGGTCTGGTAAACATGCTAAATACTTGTCAGAATAATGCCCCGTTATTTCTTGAGAGTCCGAACGATGTACGTTCATTTCTATATTTCGGGGGGTTTACTTCGAATTAAATGGAAAAAAGTTACATGTCATAACTTTCCAATACGATAAGAAACAAAAACTATGTGACTGCACATCACTCAGGTATATACAATTATCACGATTTTATACTCCAACACATGTTTGTCACAATCATGCCCAACACCGTGGCTTGTACACAGCAGGCTTTGAGGATCCTATACTGACTATATGTAATAGATAATCGTAGAATTTTTCTCTTAAAGTGTTCTCCATCGTTTCACTCATGGAAGTTATTTTAGAGGCCTGTTACCCCGTGAACGAGGCCTTTACTCAAATACACAACACTACAATAAACAAATCCTATGGAAATATTCTTGGATCTCAAAGCCTGAATCTATCTCATTTCTAAGGTTTGTGAGTGAGAAAAGCGAACGAGTGAAAAACGCACTTTATTATCTCCTAAATTTTATTTTCAAAATACCCCAGTGTTATCGGGGGCATCGTATTTTTTATTATAGTTTCCAAGAAGTCGGTGTTTTATATATAAAATACTATCACGGCACTCCGGTTAAAAAGACTGTGTTAGAGGACCATAATCAAATATTTAAGGGCCTGACTGACTAGACCAGGAGACAATATACTCCATGCAACTTGAGAGTGAACAGACACATTAAATACACCCTCTCTTTTCAAGCATGTTTTTCTATATTTCTCCATTACAACAGATTTCATTTGAGCGTTTATCATGCTTATAACTGCTTATCGTCCCACATTATCTTTGTATGGCGTTTTTAAGCAATCTCCTTGAATTGCCAGCATTTCCTGTCCAATCTAACCCTTTTTAAAAATCAAAATGCACCATATAGAGCGCTTCAATTTCGTCCTATAGGCTGATAAGAATAAACAATGATCTTCCAAATGTCAAGATAGTTTAATAATTAAAATGTCATTCAAAAGGTAACATATCTCCATTCATTTTCGTCAGATGTCATTCAAATTCTGACCTGGCGATCCGCTGCAAAATGTTATCATCAAATCCATCTTTTCGAAGTTGATTTCAAGAAATTGTCATTGAAATTCTTCTCACAGACAAGACCTTACAACGAGCGGGCGACGATTTTGAATGACTCTTTGGACTCATTCAGACTTTGACAGAAATTGATAGCAAAATGAAAAATAAATTCCGAAAATGAAGGGCCAAATACGTAAGTTGACTAGGCCTTATAAATGACTGTGCAATTTTATGAAGTTGCGGGACAAAGGCAAATTAAAATGTGTTCAAATTTGTTCGCCCTATGATTCTCTATAGGGGGAGGGGGTGATGTTCAAGCAGATTTCTGCTCGCCAGCTGAACCCGCTCCCGTTACAGGGCTGCCATGGACCTACTACGAACAAATTTGAATAATTCTTTGAATAACGCTTTGACAAAATCGATTGAAACATGGCATAATGTACAAAATTCGAAAATGACTGGTGAAAGATGACATTGACTTATTACAGATTTGCCAGATTATGAAGTTACAGAACAAAATCGGAATAAAAAGTATTAAATTAGGCGGAAAGTTTTATCACATTATTTTCCCCATTTCCTTCATCTCCCCCTCGCTTCACCTATTCTTTTAAACTGAATCTTCTTCTTGTTTTTCAAGCGGACCTCTTCTGGACCGAGTATGTACTGGACTGATGTACATCTTAATCATTTCTGTTTTTCACGAAAAATAATAAAAGTTATGACATTCTAACCTGTGTCATTTACTTTCAAATGATTATTCAAAGTAATAATTTTCTTTTTTCTGCATTCTTCCGAATTAGTATAGCCAAATCGAGATATATTCGAACTAGTATGTGTTATACCATGCTATGTGCTGGACTGATGTACAACATGTACCTGACTGATGTACATCTTAATCATTTCTGTTTTTCACGAAAAATAAAAAAGTTATGACATTCTAACCTGCGTCATTTATTTTCAAATGATTATTCAAAGTAATAATTGTCTTTTTTCTGCATTTTTTCCGAATTAGTATAGCCAAATCGAGATATATTCGAACTAGTATATGTTATACCATGCTATGTGCTGGACTGATGTACAACATGTACCTGACTGATGTACATCTTAATCATTTCTGTTTTTCTCGAAAAATAAAAAAATTATGACATCCTATCCTGTGGCATTTACTTTCAAATGATTATTCAAAGTAATAATTGTCCTTTTTTCTGCATTTTTCCGAATTAGTATAGCCAAATCGAGATATATTCGAACTAGTATATGTTATACCATGCTATGTGCTGGACTGATGTACAACATGTACCTGACTGATGTACATCTTAATCATTTCTGTTTTTCTCGAAAAATAAAAAAATTATGACATCCTATCCTGTGGCATTTACTTTCAAATGATTATTCAAAGTAATAATTGTCCTTTTTTCTGCATTTTTCCGAATTAGTATAGCCAAATCGAGATATATTCGAACTAGCATGTGTTATACCATGCTATGTGCTGGACTGATGTACAACATGTACCTGACTGATGTACATCTTAATCATTTCTGTTTTTCACGAAAAATAAAAAAGTTATGACATTCTAACCTGTGGCATTTACTTTCAAATGATTATTCAAAGTAATAATTGTCATTTTTTCTGCATTTTTCCGAATTAGTATAGCCAAATCGAGATATATTCGAACTAGTATGTGTTATACCATGCTATGTGCTGGACTGATGTACAACATGTACCTGACTGATGTACATCTTAATCATTTCTGTTTTTCACGAAAAATAAAAAAGTTATGACATTCTAACCTGTGGCATTTACTTTCAAATGATTATTCAAAGTAATAATTGTCCTTTTTTCTGCATTTTTCCGAATTAGTATAGCCAAATCGAGATATATTCGAACTAGTATGTGTTATACCATGCTATGTGCTGGACTGATGTACAACATGTACCTGACTGATGTACATCTTAATCATTTCTGTTTTTCACAAAAAATAAAAAAGTTATGACATTCTAACCTGTGGCATTTACTTTCAAATGATTATTCAAAGTAATAATTATCTTTTTTTCTGCATTTTTCCGAATTAGTATAGCCAAATCGAGATATATTCGAACTAGTATGTGTTATACCATGCTATGTGCTGGACTGATGTACAACATGTACCTGACTGATGTACATCTTAATCATTTCTGTTTTTCACGAAAAATAAAAAAGTTATGACATTCTAACCTGTGGCATTTACTTTCAAATGATTATTCAAAGTAATAATTGTCCTTTTTTCTGCATTTTTCCGAATTAGTATAGCCAAATCGAGATATATTCGAACTAGTATGTGTTATACCATGCTATGTGCTGGACTGATGTACAACATGTACCTGACTGATGTACATCTTAATCATTTCTGTTTTTCACGAAAAATAAAAAAGTTATGACATTCTAACCTGTGGCATTTACTTTCAAATGATTATTCAAAGTAATAATTGTCCTTTTTTCTGCATTTTTCCGAATTAGTATAGCCAAATCGAGATATATTCGAACTAGTATGTGTTATACCATGCTATGTGCTGGACTGATGTATACAACATGTACCTGACTGATGTACATCTTAATCATTTCTGTTTTTCACAAAAAATAAAAAAGTTATGACATTCTAACCTGTGGCATTTACTTTCAAATGATTATTCAAAGTAATAATTGTCTTTTTTTCTGCATTTTCCCGAATTAGTATAGCCAAATCGAGATATATTCGAACTAGTATGTGTTATACCATGCTATGTGCTGGACTGATGTACAACATGTACCTGACTGATGTACATCTTAATCATTTCTGTTTTACACGAAAAATAAAAAAGTTATGACATTCTAACCTGTGGCATTTACTTTCAAATGATTATTCAAAGTAATAATTGTCTTTTTTTCTGCATTTTTCCGAATTAGTATAGCCAAATCGAGATATATTCGAACTAGTATGTGTTATACCATGCTATGTGCTGGACTGATGTACAACATGTACCTGACTGATGTACATCTTAATCATTTCTGTTTTTCACGAAAAATAAAAAAGTTATGACATTCTAACCTGTGGCATTTACTTTCAAATGATTATTCAAAGTAATAATTGTCCTTTTTTCTGCATTTTTCCGAATTAGTATAGCCAAATCGAGATATATTCGAACTAGTATGTGTTATACCATGCTATGTGCTGGACTGATGTACAACATGTACCTGACTGATGTACATCTTAATCATTTCTGTTTTTCACGAAAAATAAAAAAGTTATGACATTCTAACCTGTGGCATTTACTTTCAAATGATTATTCAAAGTAATGACATTCTAACCTGTGTCATATATTTTCAAATGATTATTCAAAGTAATAATTGTCTTTTTTTCTGCATTTTCCCGAATTAGTATAGCCCCGCATCGTATTGGACCGAGTATGTACTGGACTGATGTACATCATGTACCTGACTGATGCACAACTTAATCATTTCTGTTTTTCATGAAAAATAATCAAGTTGAATGAATGAATGAATGAATGAATGAATGAGTTCATTACTAAATCACAATGATACATACATCTTGGTAAAAATCACAATAACGTCTTGGTAAAGGGAGCTAACAAATAGCATATGCTAATCGAGGTTAGCCCCGTGAAATTGATTACATAAATCAATAGTTAGCAAATTAACATCTCTTTTTTCCCCTTTTTTTTTAATAACATATATCCATTATTTACAGTCAACACGATAAAAACAACTTTCGAAAAAATAAACTCAAGGGCAATTTCAAGGCCTACTGCAGTGCCCATAAAATGACGTTCGGATTATTTAATACGCGATTGTAATGTTCGCACATTTCTTAAAGGTGACAGACAGGGCTATTGAAATTGTCTTGAGTTTATTTTTTGAAAGTAGTTTTTATCGTGTTAATCAATAAAGGTAGTAATAACAGTACAACAACAACAACAACAATAACAACAATTTATGACATTCTTACCTGTGCCATTTACTGTCTAATGATCATTGAAAATGATATACTGATACGGCTTACATATACTTTTCATTTGGCAGTCGCAAAACAATTAAACCACACTGCTGTAGGCCTATATTTCAACATTTCTGTAATAAACAATTAAAAGAAAAATGTTTTACAAAAGCAAGGGGGAAAGTTGTTTCAAAATGACCTTCCGAAGAAGTTCAAGTACATTCTTTCGGGTTATACAGTATTGTCATATCAAATTGCCCTCTGCTTCCACTTACGAAACTCAGTGCATTTTCTCGTCTTATTCAGACTGTATATACCTCTTAGAATAATTTGTTTTGGAACTTTGTCAAGTGGCGTAACTACTAGTAACTCTAGTAGTGAAAAACAGAAAAGGAACAGAAAAGCAGAAGTAAGAGAGAGAGAGAGAGAAGGGGGGGGGGGGGGGCGGGGTGGTAGTGATAGCTAAGACCCCACACCCTCAGCCCAGAATTGATGACATTGTTCATTTGTATTTTATCTACCAATTCGGACGTTTGCCTCAAACCCAGACCCCCCCCCCCCCTCCCCAATAATGCCAGTGCACTCTCCATGCCTGGACCCATTATAAATTATACCCATTTTGATCATCAACTTTAAAACCAATTCCTAGTTTCGAATAAAAATGTTATTTCATTCCCGATCCACACGGGATGTGAACCCGTATTTCATCCCACCCTCTCCTCCCAAAAGAAGCCTACCTATGCCTTTCTTAGTGTTATGTAATTCATTGGCGTAATGAGCCAAAAGAACTGAGGGGCTGTCAGAGGGACACAGGGTCCAATATACCTTTTTAAAATGAAAATGCAATTTCGTTATATATTTGGTAGTTAATTTGAATGAATTAAGGTAGCGCTGTCATAGTTACGTATGTGTACGACTGGCATAACCGCACTATTATTAGTTCTAGGCTAGGCTCCTTCAAATTGGCAACATTTCTAGATTGACTCTAGGATCGCTTGGGCTAACTTCAGGTTCCGGACTGATGTAGAATTAGCCACGACCCCTTGAAACTGGCGACCAATAAGCCAGCGACCAATAAGGGAAGCCAGCGGACCAATAAAAGAGTTTATAGTGTCGTCAAAATCTCAAATCAAAAAAGAAAAAGAAAATTTTGCGGATCTCGGTTGGCGATAACGTCAATGGGAATGAAAGACTAGATTGGAATGCTTTTAAAACTATCGTATAACATTTTAATTAAACAATGACCTATATGAGATGGAAGCTGAATAGTTGCTATTTACTCTCATGTAGGTTACATGCCGAAACTTTTTGTCTGGGTCTTACTGTTTTAAGTTTAATCCAAGGCTGTAACTGGCATACGGGAGGTCTTATCCGCAGAGTACACGCGGAAATGGACGAAATGCGTTTTTATTTTTTAATGCTTTTTAAACTATCGTATGACATTTTAACTAAACAATGACTTATATGAGATGAAAGCTGGATAGTTGCTCTTTACTCTCATATAGGTCACATGCCGAAACTTTTTGTCTGGGTCTTACTGTTTTAAATTGAAATTAGGGCTCGAAACGTCATACCGGAGGTCTTATCCGCACAATAGAGCGGAAATGTATAGAATTCGTTTTTAAATTTAAAGCCTTTTAAAACTATCGTATGACATTTTAACTAAGTAATGACCTATATGAGATCAAAGCTGAATAGTTGATCTGTAATCTCATATAGGTCACATGCCGAAACTTTTTGTCTGGGTCTTACTGTTTTAAATTGAAATTAGGGCTCGAAACGTCATACCGGAGATCTTATCCGCACAATAGAGCGGAAATGTATAGAATTCGTTTTTAAATTTAAAGCCTTTTAAAACTATCGTATGACATTTTAACTAAGTAATGACCTATATGAGATCAAAGCTGAATAGTTGATCTGTAATCTCATATAGGTCACATGCCGAAACTTTTTGTCTGGGTCTTACTGTTTTAAGTTTAATCCAAGGCTGTAACTGGCATACGGGAGGTCTTATCCGCAGAGTACACGCGGAAATGGACGAAATGCGTTTTTAACTTTCAGGGCTTTTAAAGCTATCGTATGACATTTTAACTAGATAATGACTTATATGATATTGAAGCTGAATAGTTGTTCTTTACTCTCATATAGGTCACATGCCGAAACTTTTTGTCTGGGTCTTACTGTTTTAAATTGAAATTAGGGCTCGAAACCTCATACCGGAGGTTTATCCGCATAATATAGCGGAAATGTACAGAATTCGTTTTTAACTTTCAGGGCTTTTAAAACTATCGTATGACATTTTAACTAAATAATGACCTACATGATATTGAAGCTGAATAGTTGCTCTTTACTCTCATATAGGTCACATGCCGAAACTTTTTGTCTGGGTCTTACTGTTTTAAATTGAAATTAGGGCTCGAAACCTCATACCGGAGGTTTATCCGCATAATATAGCGGAAATGTACAGAATTCGTTTTTAACTTTCAGGGCTTTTAAAACTATCGTATGACATTTTAACTAAATAATGACCTACATGAGATCAAAGCTGAATAGTTGCTCTTTACTCTCATATAGGTCACATGCCGAAACTTTTTGTCTGGGTCTTACTGTTTTAAATTGAAATTAGGGCTCGAAACGTCATACCGGAGGTCTTATCCGCACAATAGAGCGGAAATGTACAGAATTCGTTTTTAAATTTAAAGCCTTTTAAAACTATCGTATGACATTTTAACTAAGTAATGACCTATATGAGATCAAAGCTGAATAGTTGATCTGTAATCTCATATAGGTCACATGCCGAAACTTTTTGTCTGGGTCTTACTGTTTTAAAGTGAAATTAGGGCTTAAAACGTCATACCGGAGGTCTTATCCGCATAATATAGCGGAAATGTACAGAATTCGTTTTTAACTTTAAAGCCTTTTAAAACTATCGTATGACATTTTAACTAAATAATGACCTACATGAGATCAAAGCTGAATAGTTGCTCTTTACTCTCATATAGGTCACATGCCGAAACTTTTTGTCTGGGTCTTACTGTTTTAAGTTTAATCTAAGGCTGTAACTGGCATACGGGAGGTCTTATCCGCAGAGTACACGCGGAAATGGACGAAATGCGTTTTTAACTTTCAGGGCTTTTAAAACTATCGTATGACATTTTAACTAAATAATGACCTACATGAGATCAAAGCTGAATAGTTGCTCTTTACTCTCATATAGGTCACATGCCGAAACTTTTTGTCTGGGTCTTACTGTTTTAAATTGAAATTAGGGCTCGAAACGTCATACCGGAGGTCTTATCCGCACAATAGAGCGGAAATGTACAGAATTCGTTTTTAAATTTAAAGCCTTTTAAAACTATCGTATGACATTTTAACTAAGTAATGACCTATATGAGATCAAAGCTGAATAGTTGATCTGTAATCTCATATAGGTCACATGCCGAAACTTTTTGTCTGGGTCTTACTGTTTTAAAGTGAAATTAGGGCTTAAAACGTCATACCGGAGGTCTTATCCGCATAATATAGCGGAAATGTACAGAATTCGTTTTTAACTTTAACGCCTTTTAAAACTATCGTATGACATTTTAACTAAATAATGACCTACATGAGATCAAAGCTGAATAGTTGCTCTTTACTCTCATATAGGTCACATGCCGAAACTTTTTGTCTGGGTCTTACTGTTTTAAGTTTAATCCAAGGCTGTAACTGGCATACGGGAGGTCTTATCCGCAGAGTACACGCGGAAATGGACGAAATGCGTTTTTAACTTTCAGGGCTTTTAAAGCTATCGTATGACATTTTAACTAGATAATGACTTATATGATATTGAAGCTGAATAGTTGCTCTTTACTCTCATATAGGTCACATGCCGAAACTTTTTGTCTGGGTCTTACTGTTTTAAATTGAAATTAGGGCTCGAAACGTCATACCGGAGGTCTTATCCGCACAATAGAGCGGAAATGTACAGAATTCGTTTTTAAATTTAAAGCCTTTTAAAACTATCGTATGACATTTTAACTAAGTAATGACCTATATGAGATCAAAGCTGAATAGTTGATCTGTAATCTCATATAGGTCACATGCCGAAACTTTTTGTCTGGGTCTTACTGTTTTAAGTTTAATCCAAGGCTGTAACTGGCATACGGGAGGTCTTATCCGCAGAGTACACGCGGAAATGGACGAAATGCGTTTTTAACTTTCAGGGCTTTTAAAGCTATCGTATGACATTTTAACTAGATAATGACTTATATGATATTGAAGCTGAATAGTTGCTCTTTACTCTCATATAGGTCACATGCCGAAACTTTTTGTCTGGGTCTTACTGTTTTAAATTGAAATTAGGGCTCGAAACGTCATACCGGAGGTCTTATCCGCACAATAGAGCGGAAATGTACAGAATTCGTTTTTAAATTTAAAGCCTTTTAAAACTATCGTATGACATTTTAACTAAGTAATGACCTATATGAGATCAAATCTGAATAGTTGCTCTTTACTCTCATATAGGTCACATGCCGAAACTTTTTGTCTGGGTCTTACTGTTTTAAGTTTAATCCAAGGCTGTAACTGGCATACGGGAGGTCTTATCCGCAGAGTACACGCGGAAATGGACGAAATGCGTTTTTAACTTTCAGGGCTTTTAAAGCTATCGTATGACATTTTAACTAGATAATGACTTATATGATATTAAAGCTGAATAGTTGCTCTTTACTCTCATATAGGTCACATGCCGAAACTTTTTGTCTGGATCTTGCTGTTTTTAATTGAATCCAAGGCTGTAACTGGCATACGGGAGGTCTTATCCGCACAGTACACACGGAAATGGACGAAATGCGTTTTTATCTTTTAATGCTTTTTAAACTATCGTGTGACATTTTAACTAAATAATGACTTATATGATATTAAAGCTGAATGGTTGCTCTTTACTCTCATATAGGTCACATGCCGAAACTTTTTGTCTGGGTCTTACTGTTTTAAATTGAATCCAAGGCTGTAACTGGCATACGGGAGGTCTTATCCGCACAATACACACGCAACTAGACGAAATGCGTTTTTATCTTTTAATGCTTTTTAAACTATCGTATGACATTTTAACTAAATCATGACCTATATGAGATGAAAGCTAAATAGTTGCTCTTTACTCTCATATAGGTCACATGCCGAAACTTTTTGTCTGGGTCTTACTGTTTTAAATTGAATCCAAGGCTGTAACTGGCATACGGGAGGTCTTATCCGCACAGTGCACACGGAAATGGACGAAATGCGTTTTTATCTTTTAATGCTTTTTAAACTATCGTATGACATTTTAACTAAATAATGACTTATATGAGATGAAAGCTGAATAGTTGCTCTTTACTCTCATGTAGGTCACATGCCGAAACTTTTTGTCTGGGTCTTGCTGTTTTAAATTGAATCCAAGGCTGTAACTGGTATACGGGAGGTCTTATCCGCACAATACACACGGAACTGGACGAAATGCGTTTTTATCTTTGAATGCTGGGGGGGGGGGGGGGGGGGGGGGCGCTTGTGGGCGCTGCAGCCCCCCAATGTCTACAACCCCTCCCCAAAGAGTCTCTTATAACAACTAAATGGCTAAATTTTCTTAGTGCTACCCCCTCCATTTTTGCATGCAAATTAGAAGAGGAACTTTATTGTCATTTCCAGGCCAAGGACACTTTACTTTTGGTCTTTACAATATCATGAAATTTCTTTAAAAATGGAAGGATTAAGATAGTGAAATAAAGCAGAAGCGGCAATTCCAGGGGAGCTGGGACACACGTCCCCCCAAAAAAAATAATAAATAGATAAATAAATAAAAAAATTCCAAAACAAAAGGAGAAAATATAAAGTAAATAATAAATCAGGGCTAAAGCACACTATAGGCTCTTAAGTGCTCTGGAACAAAGTTTTACTATTCATTAATAATAATAATAATAATAAAAATCTTCTTGTTCGGTCGCTGCACTTCCCATAATATACAATAACTTTCAAATAAAGAAAACATGTAACCAGGTGCATAGGAAGAAAGGAAAAAAATTGTTAAGATTTATTTATTTTGTCCCACTCAAAGTTGAATATTGTCGTAAGATAAGAAAAATGGTGGATATTAACTTATTAAGCTTAGACTTTGATTTGCCTGCTTCATCAAAAGTGCTCTTAGATGCAAAGCTTCAAAGTACGAAACATTAATTTTTCTCGCGGCCAGTTACAATGCGACATATTTTTTTTGACAATTCCAAGCAAAACAGGATTTCAAATCTGTCTGAACATATGAAATTTGGTGTCAAATTATTAAGTAAATATCCAATTTTCACAATCTGATAAAATTTAGAGATTTAGGCATGATCTTGAAACCATTAATTGATTTATGATAAATTGTAAAAGAAGAGTAAAGGTCGTATGACCTGTTTGCTAAATTTAAAATAACATAGTAACCAAGAATAGCATTTGTTTCTGTTCTGCATAATTTCTCATACTTCAGTAACCATGGAAACTGAAACTCAAAAACCTGTCATTCCGTAACGCCCAAAACACATAATTTCAACTTATTTCATAAAAGGACTTTCATTTTGTTATGAGAGTTGATAAATAAATCAAGGTACCTAATACCTCCAAAACGTATGTGCTTTTGGTATGAAAAAATATTTTAAACATGCATTATGATATGATTAATTATGTCATTCCGTAACAAAATAATATTACGAAATGCATGACATTATTCAGTTTTGCAAAAATTTAATCAACCCTGAACCTATACATTATATAGTTCAGCTTAAAATATCAGAAAATTATCAACTGAAGTAGAGATGATGAACTCACTTTTTAGTATGACAATTATATGAAATTTGATATTGTTGATATTTTGTGTTTTGTTTACAAAAAAAAATGGGGAAATGGTGGGGTTTTTTGAATTTGAATTTGAATTTGAATTTATTTTCACATTTCACAATTCACATAACATAAAAATACATAATTATATAAACAATTTAACGGTAAATAAGTGAGTCATATGGCATGAACATTCGTATAAATGATACATCAATGTGCTAGTTGAAATTAAGCAAGACATTAAAAATGTAGGTGAAATATGAAGGAACCTGCATAAAAAGCAAAGCTTGTTGAGTCTGCAGGTTCCTTGAAAAATATCGAGTCTTAGATGCTTGGAGGGGACACATTAAAGGAATCGACTAGAAAAGAAATGCCAAAACAAACAAACAAAAAAGTGTCTGCCACACCGTGTAATGCTTGAAGGGGCATGAAGAAGTACAGTGCGGAAAGTGTGAGAAAGTTGCTCAGCGAGCCCGCATTGACAAAGTACACAAAATCCTGTACACACTACGCAAAAGGCTTGTATGAGTTCAATAACGTCGTTTTCAATTTACATTTGAAAACATTAAGTGAGGTACAGTGTACTATATCGAGGGGAAGGTCATTCCAGAACCTGGGTCCTTCAAATGCAATTGTTCTTTGAGCAAAGAGTGTGCGAGTCTTTCTTTCCTCTATAGCTTTGGTTTTATTGTATTTTAGACCTAACATTATTGAACTAGATGATAGCATTAAATAGAACAAATCATATGATGAAATTTATGAATATTGAAAAACAATAGAATACATAAGAAATCCATAAACAATGAAAACATACAATATAGAATGTAATGATTAAATCTATCTGAATATATTTTCAAGCTTCCCAGAAGCCTTTTTAAAAATCAATACTCTTCACAATTTGTCAAAAATCTAATTGTTAACAAATATAAGAAGTTTTGAATAAAATAAGCATAAATCATAAATCTATGAACACTAAGAGAGCTGTTTTTAATAGATATCTTAGGTCATCAAAAATTATCAAATTTTGCTCAGTCTGTTTTTCAAACTGTTTTAACTACTTATTTACATAATATGAATGTCATGTACTATTTCCCAATGACTTTAATAAGTCATTCCGTAACGATCATTCCGAAAGCTGTTTCATTTCATATTTTGCATCATATTTCAGATATTTTCAAATACACATGTAGATTTCCACGAACATGGTGACATATCAAAGCTAACATGCTACAGAATGCCACGGCAATCTTGAAAACTGGATACATATTCAAAGTTCACAGTTTGAGCAATGCTTATTCTGGTTGAAAAGTCATGACCTTTTTGTGTTTTTTCCGTAAAGAATCAATAATTAAAATACTTAATGTCATATATCTGATGATGAATGAAACTCAACAGTTGAAAAGTACCTCGTATTTGTTTATTTTTGTACTATCAATTTTTAAATAAATAATTACGATATTAATAATATTCTTCTTTCAAACTTGAAAATTCTTTGTGAATGTCATTTCCATAACGCTTGGAATTACCCTACAGCAAAATAAAACGTTGTGAGAGGGGCGGGGTGTGCCCCCTTGATTCCTTTGTGGCCCCAAAATCGTACACCCCCCTCCTCCCCGGTGTCCGGTGATATGCCTTGAAGGTTAAACTTTCTTTTTCTTCTCATTTTACTCTTGGACGCTTCCTTCTCTGATTACCCCCACCCGTAAAACAAGATTTGAAAGGAAAAAAAAAAAAACTAAACTGTCCCCCCTTTACACTTAAACCCCTGTGGTTGCGTCCTTTCTCCTTTTGCTCTCACTGAATTCTGATTTGGATTTTAATAATTCAAATCCCTTTCTTATCATTTCGATTTACCTCATCTTCTAAGATTTTTAGGATTTATCTACTCAACACTGCGTAGAACTGCCAATATGCTATAGTTCAAAGCCGGATTTCAATTTGCTATACAGTAAGAAGCAGAAAAAAACCTTCGGTATCTGACATATAATTTTACATGGGCCGCGGAACCGGGGCTGCAGCCCCTCCCCCTCTCCCACTTTTTTTTAATAGACACGATTCATAAAAAAACGGTTCGAAAATTGTCATTAATGAGTGAAATCAAATCAGCTCCCCCACCCCCACCCCCACTTTCAAAAGCTTACGCGGCCCCTGGTTTTTGAGAGTGTAAGAGGTTAAATTTGTTCATGTTCTGAGTACATCAAGTTGTAAAGAGAAATTCTTCAACATTTTCTGTTTATAATTTCATACAATGCTCTTCACGACAGTCAAAGTTTTAATTATGTCCAACTTGACTTTACTCCATTCAACACTGTGCGGAAAACAGCGAATATGCCGGTTTCCATGTGTACTGCGCGGATAATACCTCCGGGATGCCAGTTACTGCCCTGAATTCAATTTAAAACAGTAAGGCCCAGACAAAAAATTTCGACATATGATGTATATGAGAGTAAAGAGCAACTATTCAGCTTTCATCTCATATAATTCATTAGTCAGTTAAAATGTCATACGATAGTTTTATAAGGCTTTAAACTTAAAAACGACTTCTGTACATTTCCGCTATATTGTGCGGATAAGACCTCCCGTACGCCAGTTACAGGCTTGGATTCAACTTAAAACAGTATGACCCAGACAAAAAGTTTCGGCATGGGACCTATATGAGATTAAAGTGCAACTATTCAGCTTTAATATCATATAAGTCATTATTTAGTTAAAATGTCATACGATAGTTTTAAAAGGCTTTAAATTTAAAAACGAATTCTGTACATTTCCGCTATATTGTGCGGATAAGACCTCCGGTATGACGTTTTGAGCCCTAATTTCAATTTAAAACAGTAAGACCCAGACAAAAAGTTTCGGCATGTGACCTATATGAGAGTAAAGAGCAGATATTCAGCTTTCATCTCATATAATTCATTAGTCAGTTAAAATGTCATACGTTAGTTTTAAAAGGCCTTAAACTTAAAAACGAATTCTTTACATTTCCGCTATATTGTGCGGATAAGACCTCCGGTATGACGTTTTGAGCCCTAATTTCAATTTAAAACAGTAAGACCCAGACAAAAAGTTTCGGCATGTGACCTATATGAGAGTAAAGAGCAGATATTCAGCTTTCATCTCATATAATTCATTAGTCAGTTAAAATGTCAAACGACAGTTTTTTAAAGGCTTCAAAGTTAAAACAATTTGCGTGCATTTGGGATGTATCAATCCAAAAAAAACTTAAAAATTGAAATCGAAAGTTTTCAGCTCTGAAATTATATCATATTATAGGAAAAGTTTTCTGCAATAATATGACTTAGCTTACCTTCACATCAAAGTGTCGAGTAATATTTTTTATGTCAATTTTATCATCTCTATCACCCATGTTACACTTTGGTTTTTGATTGGAACTTTTGAAGACACCATACCGCCAAATCCTATTGTTTTCCGCGCTAAGATAAGACCTCCCTTATTGGCGAACTTTGACTGACAGGTTGGCAACACAGCTGCTCCTGAAATCCTCGGATCTAACTCGAAATTACCAGAATTTTACAGTATCTGCAAGTCTGGATTTTCCTTTTGATTCTAGGAAGCATCAATTGCAGACCAAATTGGAACATTATTTGAGTAAGAAGACATTTTGTGGGCTTTTAAGCACCCAGCACTCATGTACTTTTAGTTTGCACGGTCCCTACTAACGACACACCTGTAATTAAAATTTTCCCGCCAACCAGTACAGCCAGTCATGGCTCCGGGTTCTGCCTCAGAACCCGAGCCAACTGTAAGTGATGGGGAAGAACATCAGTGGGTAGTGAAACAAAAATCCGTACGCAAAAAAGGTACTTACCATCAGCCTGAAAAAAGGAAAAGACAAGAAAGCTTAGAATATCAGATAGAAAATCTTAGTCAAAATGATTCGGCTTCAAGTTCAGATTCAGATAACGCCACTGTTTATCGTACTCCTAGACAAGCACTGGATAGATCTAGGCCTACTGATTATAAGCTATTTATAGCACCCATAGACAGGAAGAAGAATTTGAAAAACCTTAACCCACTGAAAATTTCGAAGGTTATTAGAGAAGCATGTAACAATCAACCGGTAGAATTAGTGAAGCCTATTAGTACAGGACTATTGGTAAAATGTACGAATGTCAAACAAAAGAGGGCAATATTACAGATCCAATCAATAGACAACATACCTGTTAAGGTTTCTGAAAGTAGGATAGGGATCAAGGGAGTCATATATGGAGTCCCTCTTGAAATCACAGAAGAAGAGTTACTGCAAGAACTAAAACTCCAGAATGTTACAGCAGTTAGGAGAATCATGAAAAAAGACAAGAGGAATATTGGCCAGGCAGAGGAAGTTGGTGAAGGTCAATCGACCTACATACCTATGAGAAGCGTTATACTGACATTTAATAGGAAAGACCTTCCTGACAATATACATCTATGTTTTCAGATCTTCCCGGTTAAGCTGTATGTTCCCCAAATCAAGAGATGTTTTAAATGTCAACGATATTGGCACACGGCCGACATATGCAAATCAAAAATGAGATGCGTTAGATGCGGTGAGCACCACACTTTTGCAGAATGCCCAAACAAAGAATCACCTAAATGTCCCAATTGTGGAGGGGACCACTCTGGTGCGTTTCAAGGTTGCGAACAAGCAATCAAAACAAGTTCAGGAGATTAAAATCACTCAAAAGATGACATATGCAGAAGCGTCTCAAATTTGGATGACACAGCAAAGTAAAAAACCGGTAATTGAAGATTCTAGAGTAAAACAAGCCAACCCAAAATCTAAGGTACAAAATATTAGCCAAATACCTAGTCAAAGTACTCAAGGAAAACACCCCCAACAAACTGAAGTCGATATGGCATCTGATCAAAATACAGAACCTACCACTTCAAGTCTCCCAGATCTTCCGGAGGCGACTAATATCCCAACCCAACCAATCAGAAACAAAGCAGTAACAAACAAGAGACCCAAATTTCATTTCCTTTCTTTAGCTAATGACGAACAAATTTTGGAATTTATATTTGAACTTATCCAGTCATTCACAGGGAAAACCCCGGAAGCAACCAAGGTCATTGTTATGCCAGCTTTTGAGCGATTTCAACAAAAATGTAGAATAATACAGGAAGATGGCCTCTAACCTTACCATAATGGCCCTTTTTTCCATACTCCAATGGAACGCCCAGGGGCTATTAGGGCACGGCCAAGAGCTTTCTTATCACCTGAATCAAATTGAAAAATATGATTTACTATGTATCCAGGAAACTTGGTTCCATGACCATAGTTCTTTTATCATTCCCGAATATACTTGTGTCTCAAGAAATAGAGATGGACAATGTAGAGGGGGATGTGCCATTTATATACATCAAGGGGTACCTTATGAAGGACCTTTTGACAACCCAAGTTTAGAACTACAACAAGTTAATGTTTATGTAGGTAACGAAAAAATATCTATAATCAATTTTTACAATCCATGTAAGAAATTAAATGAATTTATTTTAAAAGAATTATTAAAGTTTGTAAATGAAAGAGATAAGATAATAATCACAGGGGACTTTAATGCACATAGTCCATTGTGGGGAAGCGAGAAAGTGGACAGTAATGGCCACGCAGTGGAACACTTTTTAAACAAATATAATCTGGTTGTCTTAAATGATAAAACAGGTACAAGGATGGACCCTTACTCTGGTAAACTTTCACATTTAGACTTAACTATCTCCTCACCAATCTTGGCAGGTAGGGCTTCATGGAAAGTTTTGAATAATTCCTTTGGTAGTGATCATTTTCCCATACATATTGAAATTCAACCAGGAAAGAAAGACGCACTTTATAAAAATATTAATATGAAAAATATAGATGAGGAACGATTTTCTTTTAAGAATTTTAATTGGGCCAAATTCGCAAATAAATGCAATGATATCCTGGATGAAATTTCAATCCTTACAGAGGCAGACGTTAATAAAGCTTATGAATCATTTATTAACTACTTGAAAATATGTATTAGGGAAGTGATTCCAAAAAAAAGAAATATAGAAAGGAATCCAGTTCCATGGTGGAACAAAGAATGTTCTAATAAAATAAAAGAACGAAACAGATTCAGTAACAAACTGAAAAGAGAATTCACGTTTGAAGCAATAGATGAGTTTAAGAAGAAGAAAGCGGAAGCTCAGCGAGTCCTCCGTCGAGCGGAAAGGGAATACTGGCAGGCTTTTTGCAAAAGACTTGACAGATATATGCCGGAGTCAAAAATTTGGGCTTGTATAAAACGTTTAAATGGAGTATCAACAAAGGAATCTAAAAATATGTCTATATTGGTTGAAAACGGTCAGGACATTATATCAACCCAAGAGAAAACAGAAGCCCTTGGTAAATTTTTCCAATCCTTGGGACTGAGAAATAAAGAAGCAACCCTTAAAACAATCCTGACAAGAACGGAAAATTGTCCTTTCTTAACAGACCATGTGATTAACGAACATTTTTCGATGTTTGAACTAAAAAAGGCTGCTAAAACCTCCAAACGCACCACGGTGCCAGGAAAGGACAATATTCCATATATTGTCTATGAAAATATGTCCGAGAGAGCTAAAAACACTATGTTACATATTATTAATGAAATATGGGAAACTGGAAATATTCCACGTCCTCTAAAACACTCCATATTGGTTCCAATTCTTAAAACTGGTAAGGATTCTAAAAATGTAACTTCTTACAGACCGATATCTCTCATGTCATGTTTTGCAAAAATTATTGAGCGTATGATCAATGACAGATTACAATGGTACATAGAAAAGAATAATTTATTGCCTAATTTTTTGAGTGGGTTTAGAAAAGGGCGTAGTTCCATTGACAATATTGTTCTCTTGGAGAATGACATTCAAAAGAGTATTAATTGTTGTGAGCATATGTTGGTAGTCTTTTTGGATGTTGAAAAGGCCTACGATAGCCTGTGGGTCGAAGGCTTGTTATTTAAACTCTTTCATTGTGGTATACAAGGAAGGATGTACAACTATTTGCGTGAATACCTAACAGAACGTACTTTTCAAGTAAGAATCCCAGATACAGAATCAAGCACATACAAAATGCATAACGGTTTACCTCAAGGTAGTGTTTTGAGCCCCCTCCTCTATAATGTGATGATGAGGGACATTCCAACAGACCCAGACGTAACAATATCTATGTATGCAGACGACTGTGCAATATGGACGTCTAGTAAACATGTTGATATAATTGGATTGAAAATCCAATCGTATTTGGATAAATTATCCTCTTGGTTCAAAGACTGGGGTTTTAAACTCTCAAATGAAAAAACTGTACCTGTATTATTCACGAAAAGATCAAACATTGCTCAACCAGCATTGAACTTGGAAGGGAATATTCTAACATATAAACCGTCTCACCGATTTTTAGGAATTTTATTTGATAGCAAATTGACCTGGCACTCTCATATAGAAAATGTAGCTACAAGATGTAAACGAAAACTAAACATATTACGTAGTCTGACAGGAACAAAATGGGGAAGTTCATCAAAATCCCTTCTAATTGTTTATCGAGCACTTATCAGATCTCTTCTGGACTACGGTTGCCAAGCATATGATAGTGCAGCTGAAACTACCAAAAAGATCTTAGATTCTGTGCAATATCAAGCTCTTAGGATATGTGCGGGTGTCTCCCGTTAAC
The DNA here is from genome assembly GCA_025617745.1 of Heliocidaris erythrogramma. Classification (NCBI taxonomy): domain Eukaryota; kingdom Metazoa; phylum Echinodermata; class Echinoidea; order Camarodonta; family Echinometridae; genus Heliocidaris; species Heliocidaris erythrogramma. The sequence goes on along the minus strand of CM046865.1, from coordinate 32,547,376 downwards.
CTCTTTGAGTTCTTTACAGGTTGAAATGGGGGAACTACCTCTAGACCTAAGAAGACAATTGTTATCTAGCAAGTACAGACAGAGTATTGAGAGAAATTTTAATCACCCACTGGTAAGTCATATAGAACCATGCTGGCAATTTGAATACCTAAAAGGCAAATGTGTTTGTAAACCTTTTGGATACAGGTTACAGTGTAAGATGGGACAAGAAATTATCGAAAAACTTAGTCCTTCTGTTTTTCCCCCATGGTTATTCTGCCCACCAATCATATCTACTGAATTAAACTTACAATTAAAGAAAACAGACCATCCCATGCAATTACAACAACAGAGCCTTGAATTAATACACACCAAATGGATAAGTCAATTGCACATATACAGTGACGGATCCAAATCACCTGATAAAGGAGTAAGTTCATCTGCCTTTTATGTACCATACTTTTCAATACATCGAGGGAAGAGATTGACTAATTTCACTTCGTCTTACAGGGCTGAATTGATTGCTATTCTTCTAGCCCTCGAATGGGTGGAAAGTATGGACATTTACACGGGTGTTGTTATATTTAGTGATTCACTTAGTGCTCTTTTATCCATACAAAACCAAAATAATGAACCAACTATTAATGAAATTCTAACGATTAGTACGAGGCTTAAGTACAAAGGAATAGATATATATTTGGAATGGATCCCAGGACACTGCGGAATCACGGGCAATGAAATAGTAGACTCGTGCGCAAAAGCTGCTCTATCCAAAAATATTGAAATATATAACAAAATAACACTTTCAGAAATAAAACAACTTATAGTTCAGAGTTCCAAAGTACTCTGGCAAGAAAGATGGAATCAATCAAATTCCAGTTTAAAAGAGCTGCAGTCATCAGTTACATCCACTTACACTTGTAACCTAGGTAGACAACAAGAAATTATACTCCATCGTCTTCGAGTTGGAGTGATAGGTCTCAACCATGATCTATTAAGACTAGGTATTCATCCAACTGGTTTCTGTGACAGATGTCAACAGGTTGAAACTGTCGGCCATTACCTTATAGATTGCCCAAAATATATTATCGAGAGAGCGATGCTCCTGTCTGAACTGAATGAAACCAATGAAAGAAAAATAATTGAGTATTTGAAAAGTAGTGATCCCCAAATACAAAGGGCTATTACACGTTTCGTTCTGCGAACGAAGCGTTTTTCGGGGAAGGTAGGCTTTAACCCTCCTTTCTCAGTAAAGAAGAACTAGGCACTACATGAACAAGGCAAGGAAGTGGACGGGGTATACGGCTCCTCGCTGTGCTTCCCGCATTTTCTCTGGTGGACGGGGGAGCTTCCCTACGTGGCTGTAATGTGAATATATTTTTTTTAATGTGGAACAGGAGCCACATGCATTTTCACCTGTTCCGCTTGTTTTGCATAATGGCGATGAGGGGGTGTTCTTTTGTCTGCCGGAGCGGTTGTGGGGGTGCGGTGGGGGGGGGGGGGGGGTTGTCTATTTTGCCTGCTTTCTTTTGTTGTCGGGTACATAGTGAGGGATACTAGTATTTTGTATTTTATGTAGGTTTGAGTTTCAATGCTAAATGTATTTTCTTCCTTTGTGTATATTATAAAAGTTATGTCTTAATGTATAAATGATGCACGCACACAATTATGTGCATTTAGAAGCCCCATTTTCTACTAACTTAGCCCACAAGTGTTTTCATCTCATTACTTGATAATTATCCAAAATACAAGTTCAACCCATCAGTAAGCACAGGTACAACAGCGCCCCTATGTCTATGCATGAGTTACCTAGGCATGTCCGAAAAAACGGCGCAAAGTACCGCTCCGTATCGGTAAGATTGCATCTATGAAAGGGCTAGGCAAGCGCTCGTTGGAACTGAGCTGAAGCATGTGGTGTTTTATTATTTTCTTATTAAGCTTTAAATACAGATTAAATACAGTATTAAATGTTTACTTGATTCTAAATGTAAATTTAAAGAGAGAAGGAGTCAGAAATACTGAATTTGAATTACATGCATAACGTCATTGGCAACAATAGTCAAATTTGACTGATTGCCGATACCATACAACGAAAGAAGAAGAAGAAGAAGAAGCTAGCAGACACCGGAAGTCTTATTGGTCGCGGACCGGAAGTCTTATTGGTCGCTAAAAGTAGCCCAATAAGTTGAACGCCGGCGTCGTTGGTCGTGGCTAATTCTACATCAGTCCGGAACCTGAAGTTAGCCCAAGCGGTCCTCGAGTCAATCTAGACACGTTGCCAATTTGAGGAAGCCGATAAAACTAAATACAGTGCAGTTGTACGTGGGCGCTAGTTGGATCGTTCAAGAGGGGTCAGGTCACTGACAGTAACACGAAGGAGGATACAGCGTACAAGCATTTTTAGTGGGAAATGCTTTGGAGATGGGCCTGGTCCCGTGTGTATGGGGAATAGAAATGAAATCTTTCTTTACAATTTAAATCAAATCAAATCAAATTATACAAGTACAAAATTATTGTGGGTCCAGCCTATGCTCCTAGCTGCCATTTAGAGCGCTCTTGCATCATGGGGGGGGGGGGGGGGGGGTTACTGATTAAGGAGGCCGCATAATTTGAATGGCACACGCCTGCAAGCAAGGTCCAACACGTATTCATTTATCTCTGTGTGAGAAATTGAAAAACAAAACTAACTAAACTGCGGCCTACCGAGTCATATTTGAAAGAGTAATAAGACGTGGGAGGGTCCTATCATAATTATTATCTTTCACTACTCCCCCCCCCCTCCCCCCCTCTCTCTCTCTCTCTTTCCGTCCTTTTCTTTCTTTCTCCCATGATCACTTGGAGAGGGGCATTCCTCTGGAGCGGCTACGCCACTTGATAGGGTTCTACACACAAAACTAATCCCCTAGACCCATGCCTTAATGGAAACAGAAAAGCAGTTTGATAATGAGAAAAGGGGAGAGTAAATATGAACACATCGCGGTATTGGATGTATAAATGATACAGTATAACAAGAAAAAAGTAAATACAGATGGAACTATGAACACAACACCTCTTTTTATTTAAATAGATATTCCTTCAGTTCCTATATAGGTAAATTGTAAATTCTTAGATGTACATTAATCTTGTTTAGATTAGGTAATACAGTATAATAATATCAGCACATGATAGGCTTTATTCTACACAAAGTTTAGTTTTTAAAAATGTAAGAGATTCGGTATTTTGACTGTGTTAGATCGAAAATTCCCCTTTAACAAAGTCAAATTTCATGAGTATGATTTAAGGACCAGATACTATCTCTTATTTATCCAGATTCGCATCTAATTAGGAATAAAGGGAACAATAAATGATAAGAAGTTTAATTTGAACTTTGGGATGATCATTTGAAATGTAAATGAAACAAGTTAAAAATGTAATGATTAGATTTCATGGAAAACATGAATTCAGTCAGGTACATGTTGTACATCAGTCCAGTACATAGCACAGTATAACACATACCAGCTCCAATATATCGCCATTTGGGTATTCTAATCAGAAGAATACCAACGGAATATCTTGTCAACATTTTGAATAATCATTTGAAAGTAAGTGGCACAGGTTAGAATGTCATAACTTTATTATTTTTCATGAAAAAAAGAAATTATTAAGGTGCACATCAGTCCAGTAGGCTACATAGCACGGTATAACACGTACCAGCTCCAATATATCCCCATTTTGGTATTCTAATCAAAAGAATAGCAACAGAATATCTTGTCAACATTTTGAATAATCATTTGAAAGTAAATGACACAGGTTAGAATGTCATAACTTTATTATTTTACACGAAAAACAGAAATGAATAAGATGTACATCAGTCAGGTACATGTTGTACATCAGTCCAGTACATAGCACGGTATAACACATACCAGCTCCAATATATCCCCATTTGGGTATTCTAATCAGAAGAATAGTAACAGAATTTCTTGTCAACATTTTGAATAATCATTTGAAGTAAATGACACAGGTTAGAATGTCATAACTTCATTATATTCTATGATAAACAGAAATGATTAAGATGTACGTCAGTCAGGTACATGTTGCACATCAGTCCAGTATACATACATGTATCACGGTATAACACATACCAGCTCCAATATATCCCCATTTGGGTATTTTAATCAGAAGAATACCAACAGAATATCTTGTCAACATTTTGAATAATCATTTAAAAGTAAATGACACAGGTTAGAATGTCATAACTTTATTATTTTTCGTGAAAAACAGAAATGATTAACATGTACATCAGTCAGGTACGTGTTGTACATCAGTCCATGCAGTACGTCGCATGGTATAACACATACTACCTCAAATATATCCCGATGGGGCTATTCTAATCAGAAAATGCAGATTAAAAATACAATTATCATTTTGAATAATGACTTGAAAGTAAATGGCACAGGTTAGAATGTCATAACTTTATTATTTTTCATGAAAAACAGAAATGATTAAGATGTTCATCAGTCAGGTACATGTTGTACATCAGTCCAGTACATAGCACGGTATAACACATACCAGCTCCAATATATCGCCATTTGGGTATTCTAATCAGAAGAATACCAACAGAATATCTTGTCAACATTTTGAATAATCATTTGAAAGTAAATGACACAGGTTAGTATGTCATAACTTCATTATATTCTATGATCAACAGAAATTATTAAGGTGTACATCAGTCAGGTACGTGTTGTACATCAGTCCAGTACATAGCACGGTATAACACATACCAGCTCCAATATATCGCCATTTGGGTATTTTAATCAGAAGAATACCGACAGAATATCTTGTCAACATTTTGAATAATCATTTGAAAGTAAATGACACAGGTTAGAATGTCATAACTTTATTATTTTTCGTGAAAAACAGAAATGATTAACATGTACATCAGTGATCAGGTACGTGTTGTACATCGGTCCAGTACATCACATGGTATAACACGTACTACCTCAAATATATCCCGATGGGGCTCTTCTAATCAGAAAAATGCAGATTAAAAATACAATTATCATTTTGAATAATGATTTGAAAGTAAATGGCACAGGTTAGAATGTCATAACTTTATTATTTTTCATGAAAAACAGAAATGATTAAGATGTACATCAGTCAGGTACATGTTGCACATCAGTCCAGTACATATAGCACGGTATAACACATACCAGCTCCAATATATCCCCATTTGGGTATTCTAATCAAAAGAATACCAACAGAATATCTTGTCAACATTTTGAATAATCATTTGAAAGTAAATGACACAGGTTAGAATGTCATAACTTCATTATATTCTATGATAAACAGAAAGTATTAAGATGTACATCAGTCAGGTACATGTTATACATCAGTCCAGTACATAGCACGGTATAACACATACCAGCTCCAATATATCCCCATTTGGGTATTCTAATCAGAAGAATACCAACAGAATATCTTGTCAACATTTTGAATAATCATTTGAAAGTAAATGACACAGGTTAGAATGTCATAACTTTATTATTTTACACGAAAAACAGTAATGAATAAGATGTACATCAGTCAGGTACGTGTTGTACATCAGTCCAGTACATCACATGGTATAACACGTACTACCTCAAATATATCCCGATGGGGCTATTCTAATCAGAAAAATGCAGATTAAAAATACAATTATCATTTTGAATAATGATTTGAAAGTAAATGGCACAGGTTAGAATGTCATAACTTTATTATTTTTCATGAAAAACAGAAATGATTAAGATGTACATCAGTCAGGTACATGTTGCACATCAGTCCAGTACATATAGCAATAACACATACCAGCTCCAATATATCCCGATTAGGCTTTTCGAAACAGACGAAATGCAAATAGAAAGGCACTTCATTATTTTGAATACTCATTTGGAAGTAAGTGATATTAAAATGTCATAACTTCATTACTTGAAAGTTATTATCTGAAAGTAAATCAAGCAGGTTGGAATGTCATGACTTGATTAGAATTCATTGGAAAAAAGAAGAAAATATTAAGATGTACATCACTAAGTTATGTTGCACATCAGTCAGGTACATCGCACGGTATACATGTACAACATACCTTCGTGATATATCATATTTTATTGTTTATTCTTTGCGTTTGTGTTACTTCTTCAAGGAGAATAATGCCTAAATTAATAATATCTTGCATGAGATGCACATGTAATAATTTTTTAAAGGTTTATAAATTTTAATCTCGTTTCGAATAATAAAGACTTCTTATCAGAGAACCCGCCCCTGATGGTAGCGAGAACATCACGGCACATCCTGGTCATCCAACTGGTCAAATTGTGGAATTATAGTTGGGAGGAAGTCACTGGAAATGTCTCTTCGTGCCTTCTGAAGAATTGCCAACAGATGAGGCTCACTTGTTGGACATATTTCTCGAACCTTCCTGTACAACTCTTCCCATATAGCATCACAGTTAATTATAATAACCAGATAACAGAAAATACGTCATTACTAAAAACAAATGTTTGCATTGGTCCACTTGCTGTTCATTTAAATACAGATTTGCCACCTCTCAATGTTGTAAAAAGCACCCCCAGCATCACATCCCCTCTGTGCTCGTTCCTTTCGCTCCCTCGTTCTACGTCTGGGTACCTCATTCCTATTAATATATTTAAAGTAATGTAGAATTAAATATAACATTGGACTGTGTTATAAAATTATCGAAGATTATTTTGGGGTGCATATTTTCAGAATTATGTATCCGAGTTCATGAAAAATATATTTCTTTATACCCTTTTCCCGGTCGGTCGAATAAGCCAGTTCGGGGTTAGCGCATGGTACAAATGACCCCAAATATCCACAGATATTTTAGACATGGAGGGTCCCTTTATGTGCACTTCAGAAAAATAACTCTGGGAGTGATAGAGGTGCCTCATGAATAGCTTTTGTTTCCCCCTTTAAAAAGAATACTTCCACCTGGATATCATGGAATGCACCATTAGTGCATAATTGAATAATGATTTATTTATTTATTTATTTATTTATTTCTGATATTTATACAGGGTGACTCATTATCACCAATATTGGTGGTCTTCCATGAGGCCCTGATAGCAATAGTAAGTAACAATAATAGCCAACTAAATCATGAAAATAAACTCATAACCAAAAAAAAATAAGAACAAACATAAATATATATATATACATGTATATACAAAGAATATGGTATCCTCGTAATCAAAATTGGTTTTACGAAAATGTTGAAATTGTTGCACATTCCTATCATCTTAATTCATAATGTATAGACGGTGATATTTTCAAAAATCTGTTGAAAAATAACCATTTATATAATTATGGGTTATTTTGAAATGGCATTGTATAATTTTGAAAGTACATACAAGAAGTATAAAGACTACTTTAGCTCAGTATAGAAACAAAATTGTTATATACATATTTACAAAACATATTATAGGGTAGTATACTTATTCAAAGATTACACAATGATTGCATGTAATATAGTATAACAATCGACTGTACAGTGTCTCTTATGAAACAATAAAATGCAAATTATTTATTGATTATAAATGATATGAAATCATTCATACATTTTGAAAAGCATTATGTCATCGTACATTTTTGGGCAAAGAAACAAACCATCAAACATATTTTCCAAATCAGGGCAACAAAAAATGACATATTACTGATGAAGACAAATATAAAATAGCATCAAGTGAAATTTTCTAGCAATAAGAATGAATATGACTCATTTACCATGCTTTTATGTAAACGAATCAAACCAATCCTTTGCGATAAGGAATGAGAGTAAAACTTCAGCTAAGAAACTGAATAAAATTTCTTATTGCGAACAGATTTTGCAAGATCTTTTGAACATATATTTAAAAGTGTTCACAGAGCTTGCCATTTTTAGTGATCTGTCCAACTGATTCCATGCTATAATTGAAGATACGAGGGGGCTATGTTTAAAGCATTCTGTTTTATACTTTGGCACAGAAAGTAAACCTTCATCTGCCTGCCTCGTATGATAGTGATGAATGTCACTTACTTTAACTAAACTTTCTTGTAAATAGGATGGTGCCAAATTGTGTGTACACTTGAACATCATAGTAACACGCTGAAATTCAAATCGTTTCTCAATTGGCATCCATTTCAGATTGCTAATTAATTCACTTGATGGAGTCTCATAACTTTTGTTTGAAATTATTCTAGCAGCTCGTTTTTGAACTTTCTGAAGCTTATACGTTTGTTCCTGATATCGATTTGACCACACAGAGGAACAATAATCAAAGTGAGGCAACACGAGTGCATTATACAGCATCTTTAAAGATGTTAATGGTAAATAATCCTTCGCTCGTTTTATTACACTGACATTTCTCTGCGTTACCTTTGTTACTTTGTCAACGTGTTTGGACCAATTCAATTCTTCATCAATTAATATACCAAGACATTTGGCGACATTAACTCTTTTCAATACCTTTCCATTTATCGAAACATTGAAGGATGTTATTTTGTTTAAATTAGCACGCGAAGCTATGACCATCACGCATGTCTTCTCCGTGTTTAGTACAAGGCGGTTTTGATTAATCCATACCATTAATTCTTCCAATGCGAAAGAAAGTTTTTCTTCAACCTCAGCTACGCTACTTCCACTCACAGTTACATGACATGCATGAGCACATATCGAATATTAGTGTCAGTGGGTTTTAGAATTTGGTACAGATGACCTTTATCTGCTCATGCTCAGATTGCATCTCCGAAGTGGCTTATTGCGATGCTTACCCATATAGTACATATTGATTGATTTGGATTGATTGATTTATTGACTTATTTTCATTCTCATTTACAATTTTCGATAACAAAACAATGAAATATATGAACATAAACGTACATAACATGCAATATAGGGTACAAAATAATAATCAGTAAGCACTGAAAATGAAAATGAAATCAGGGGCCAACAAGAAGCGAAGCTTGTAAATAGCTAGCCCCTTAATTACAAACTCAGATACAAGAATAAAACGTATAATAAATTAAGTACACTCATATATGTGTGAATATAAATACATATGGTATGAAAGGACATGGGGGAGGGGGAGGGGTTATAGGGAAATGGTATATCGTGATCTAAATTATATTAACAATAAGAAAGTATGAAATCATAATTTAGGTGATGTTTAAATTTAATTTTAGGTTTTTGGTGATGGCTGTCTTTCACCAGAAACAGAGAGAAAAAATGTTAATGGTTATATCATGAAATTAGCATTTTTTAAAGTTTGTATTTCAGTGTAAATATGCTTCTTAATTCCTGTATGTCTCTGGGCAGGGAATTTCAGAATTTTGGGGCAGTAAAAATAAAAGTATTTTGTGTCAGCACAGTACGGGTTCTAGGTAAATGGTAAAGATTTAACTGCCTGGTGGGGTATCGTCGTATCGATGAATTTCGTTATTAACTATAAACATATTATTGAGAGCAGGGGGCAATTCATTATTTCGCTCATGAAACATAAGCACTGCAAGATATCGTCAAGTTGAAATGGTCTTCTTAGGTATGCCCCATGTTGCAAATTTTAAAGTCAAAATTTCCTTCCTAGGTATGTCCCAGATTGCACATTTTCAAGTTGAAAAATGAAAAAAACTCCCTACCGCGGGAGGGGAGACACCCCCTCCGACACCCTCCCCCGCTTGGTCGCTCCTCTCCTTCGGGCTTGGTCGCTTCGTTCCCTCGCAAAGATTGCGCCCCAAATGTTTTGGCTCATTACGCCACTGGTGGAGGTAGTCACTGGATATGTATTTCAATGCCTTCAGAAGATGAAGCTCACTTGCTGGGCATTTTTATCAGGCCTTCCTGTCCAGCTCTTCCCACAACAGCTCTATCGGGGTGACCAATCCATGAGTTTCAGGACCCTTTTTCTTTTTCTTTTTTCTCCAGGTAGTTTTTGTAAATGGGGTCATTGTCCTGCTGGAAGACAATACTTTTTTCATCTCCAGAAGGCTTAGAAAGTCATTTCGAGTGACTATCTCCACAATTACCTCCACAACTTGACCAGCCGGATGCCCAGGATGTGCAGTTGTGATCGCTGCCAGGGGCAGATTCTTAGATGAGAAGTCTATATGGCCAGAAACGTGATAAAATAAAACTGAAAAATAAATAAATATACATCTCATGACATACCATTCATTTAGTCATAGTTTTTCTTGTAAGGGTATACACAAATGCAAAGAACATGACTTCCAATGAAAAATGAAAAACCTAAAATTCAATTCAATTCAATTTCAATACATTTATTTCCAAATTTTCAATATAAGCGTACAAAGTAATAAATGAGCAAAATGATGTACATGTACTTTTAACAAAAATTACGACAAAATATACATTCATGTGGTACATACATAAGTTGGAGGACACACCTCTAAAAGCAAAAGCTTGAGGCGAGGGTGCCTTAGTAACACAATAATAATATTTACATAATAAATATATAAAAAGAAAATAACTACATACAAAAAAAGAAAAAGATAACATTCCTAGACCGCTGGGCTTGATTGGAGGGAAAAAAAAGAAAAAAGGAAAGAGAGAGAGGAAAGAGAGAGAAAAAAGAGGGGGAAAGAGGGAAAAAGGGGGAAGAATGGAGGTGCAACATAAAAGGAGTACGGAGAAGAAAAATACTGAGGTGTTCCCAAAATGTTGATGTGTTTCTGAGATGAAAATACTAGTTTTCTGCATGAGCATAGGAATGCTTATTGTATATCAGTCAACAAATTTGTAATACAAACGAGGGTCAGATATTGTAGAATACTGAAAGGGTATAAATGCTGGCACAACCGACCAAACCAATGACCTTCTACTGGAAATTGTATTTTGGGGGATAGGTTGCCTTTTTAACGCATGACTGCCCCTGAAACGCTTTACATATACATGTATGTTAAACTGGTGTCAACTTGAAGGGTGGTGTCTACTCTTCAGTTTGATACCAAATTGTTGAAGTACAACATATCTGATGATAAATAAACTGTGGGTGATTGTGAGAAATCAGTTCTTATTACAGGTGTACCCGAACTTGTGGAGGGCAGTGTATATAAAGAGGTATATTGCACTTTGATTTTTAAACATTAGTATAGGAATTTGGCAAGTATGAATATCAAATATCTGAAATATGTTTAAAGTTTTTAGCCTGAAAAATATTGGTTGAGAAGGAGCCAAAAATTAAGTTGATTACCTTTTAAATGTCACAATTCCGATTATGTTTCATTAAGAAATACCTTATTATACACCACTAAGGATACACTGTCACTTAACATGTTTTATATTGGTCTGGTAAACATGCTAAATAATTGTCAGAATAATGCCCCGTTATTTTTGAGAGTCCGAACGATGTACGTTCATTTCTATATTTCGGGGGGTTTACTTCGAATTAAATGGAAAAAAGTTATACGTCATAATTTTCCCATATGATAATAAACAAAGATTATGTGACTGCACATCACTCAGGTATATACAATTATCACGATTGTACTCAAACCCATATTTGTCACAATCATGCCCAACACCGTGGCTTGTACACAGCAGGCTTTGAGGATCCTATACTGACTATATGAAATAGATAATCGTGGAATTTTTCTCTTAAAGTGTTCTCCATTGTTTTCACTCATGTAAGTTATTTTAGAGGCCATTTACCCCGTGAACGAGGCCTTTACTCAAATACACTACACTGCAATAAACAAATCCTATGGAAATATTCTTGGATCTCACTGCCTGAAACTATCTCGTTTCTAAGGTTTGCGAGTGAGAAAAGCGAACGAGGGAAAACGCACTTTATTATCTCCTAAATGTTATTTCCAAAATACCCCAAGTGTTATATGGGGCATCTTGTTATTTTTTTTATTATAGTTTCCAAAAAGTTGATGCTTTATATATAAAATACTATCACGGCATTCCGGTTGAATTATAGAGGACCATAATCAAATATTTAAGGGCCTGACTGACTAGACCAGGTCCGGCAGGAGACAATATACTCCATGCAACTTGAGAGCGGGAAAATTTTCCATTTTGAAGTGAGACACATTAAATACACCCTCTCTATTCCAGTATGTTTTCTATATATTTCACTATTATAATTTCTTCATTACAATTAACAGATTTCATTTGAGCGTATTATCATGCTTATAACTGCTTATCGTCCCATAAATAAATTCCGAAAATGAAGGGCCAAAGACGTAAATTGACTAGGCCTTATAAATGACTGTGCAATTTTATGAAGTTGCGGGACAAAAGCAAATAAAAATGTGTTCAAATGGACTGAAAACCTTATTATCTCACATTATTTGATTTGATTTGATTTGATTTATTTATTTCTGCTTGATTTCTCAATTCATCAAATAATGGAATGCATATACGTTCTACAAAAATAATTATGCGATATACAATACAATGGAACATCATGACATTAATATATCTTAAACTACAAGGCTAACAGTATGATTATAGAAAGAGAAATTTCCTTCCTCTCTCCCCTTTCACGTGACCCCACCTAAAAAATCACTATTCTGGTGCTTTTGGGGCCCCTTTAGAGGAATTGATCGCCCTATGATTCTTTTTTTTGGGGGTTGATGTTCAAGCAGATTTCTGCTCGCCAGCTGAACCCTCCCTCCCATTAAAGGCCTATGACATGGACCTACTATACAAATTTGAATAATTCTTTGAATAACGCTTTGACAAAGTCGATTGAAACATGGCATAATGTACAAAATTCGAAAATGATTGGTGAAAGATGACATTGATTTATTATAGATTTGCCAGATTATAAAGTTACAGGACAAAATCGGAATAAAAAGTATTAAAATAGACGGAAAGATTTATCACATTATTTTTCCTTTCCTTCATCTCCCCCCTCGCTTCACATTTTCTTTTAAAATGAATCTTCTTCTTTTATTCAAGCGGACCTCTTCTCCCCAGCGGGGGGAGGGTCGGTTGATCCCCGAACATCACCCTCTAAGTTACGGGTCTGCCTGACTGATGTACAATGTAATCATTTCTGTTTTGAATGAAACCTTATGAAGTTATGACATTCTATTCAGGAGACAGGATCACGCATCACCCCTGCTTGGACAACTTCATTGGCTACCAGTTGAAAAAAGAATAATGTACCAAAGTGCACTGTTTGTTTATAAATGTACACATAATGTTGCCCCTGAATATAATTTGTCATCCTTGCTACAATCTTCGTGTCACTCCACTTACAAACTTCGCTCAACGACGGACACAACGGCTCTCTATGTGCCTAGAATACATTCCAAAATTGGGGAACGAAGTTTTCATTACAGGGGTCCGGTTGCATGGAATAGGCTACCATGTGAATAACGCTGTATAGTATTGAGTCGAATTATTTAAGAAGCATCTTAAAACATATACATATTAACATTGTAATTAACTGCATTACATTTGCGTCATATTTCTTTGTTGAGTTTTAATTCGTTGATTAATTTATTTTGTTAAGCGCTTTGATCATTTATAAATTGGATAATGCGCTACAAAAGAAACATTTTGTGATTATTATTATCATTTACTTTCAAATGATTATTCAAAGTGTTGACAAGATATTATTATACTGCTATTCTTCTGATTAGAATACCCAAATCGGGATATATTGCAGCTGGTATGTGTTATACCGTGCTCAGTGTACTGGACTGATGTACAACATGTACCTGACTGATGTACATCTTAATCATTTCTGTTTATCATAGAATATAATGAAGTTATGGCATTCTAACCTGTGTCATTTACTTTCAAATGATTATTCAAAATGTTGACAAGATATTTTGTTGGTATTCTACTGAGTGGAATACCCAAATGGGGATATACTTGAGCTGGTATGTGTTTATTATACCGTGCTATGTACTGGACTGATGTACAACATGTACCTGACTGATGTACATCGTAATCATTTCTGTTTATCATAGAATATAATGAAGTTATGGCATTCTAACCTGTGTCATTTACTTTCAAATGATTATTCAAAATGTTGACAAGATATTCTGTCGGTATTCTTCTGATTAAAATACCCAAATGGCGATATATTGGAGCTGGTATGTGTTATACCGTGCTATGTACTGGACTGATATACAACATGTACCTGACTGATGTACATCTTAATCATTTCTGTTTATCATAGAATATAATGAAGTTATGGCATTCTAACCTGTGTCATTTACTTTCAAATGATTATTCAAAATGGTCACAAGATATTTTGTTGGTATTCTACTGAGTGGAATACCCAAATGGGGATATACTTGAGCTGGTATGTGTTATACCGTGCTATGTACTGGACTGATGTACAACATGTACCTGACTAATGTACATCTTAATCATTGCTGTTTATCATAGAATATAATGAAGTTATGGCATTCTAACCTGTGTCATTTACTTTCAAATGATTATTCAAAATGTTGACAAGATATTTTGTTGGTATTCTACTGAGTGGAATACCCAAATGGGGATATACTTGAGCTGGTATGTGCTTATTATACCGTGCTATGTACTGGACTGATGTACAACATGTACCTGACTGATCTACATCGTAATAATTTTTGTTTATCATAGAATATAATGAAGTTATGACATACTAACTAGTGTCATTTACTTTCAAATGATTATTCAAAATGTTGACAAGATATTTTGTTGGTCTTCTACTGAGTGGAATACCCAAATGGGGATATACTTGAGCTGGTATGTGTTATACCGTGCTATGTACTGGACTGATGTACAACATGTACCTGACTGATGTACATCGTAATCATTTCTGTTTATCATAGAATATAATGAAGTTATGACATTCTAACTTGTGTCATTTACTTTCAAATGATTATTCAAAATGTTTACGAGATATTCTGTTGGTATTCTACTGATTAGAATACCCAAATGGGGATATATTGGAGCTGGTATGTGTTATACCGTGCTATGTACTGGACTGATGTACAACATGTACCTGACTGATGTACATCGTAATCATTTCTGTTTATCATAGAATATAATGAAGTTATGGCATTCTAACCTGTGTCATTTACTTTCAAATGATTATTCAAAATGTTGACAAGATATTTTGTTGGTATTCTACTGATAAGAATACCCAAATGGGGATATATTGGAGCTGGTATGTGTTATACCGTGCTATGTACTGGACTGATGTACAACATGTACCTGACTGATGTACATCGTAATCATTTCTGTTTATCATAGAATATAATGAAGTTATGGCATTCTAACCTGTGTCATTTACTTTCAAATGATTATTCAAAATGTTGACAAGATATTTTGTTGGTATTCTACTGATAAGAATACCCAAATGGGGATATACTTGAGCTGGTATGTGTTATACCGTGCTATGTACTGGACTGATGTACAACATGTACCTGACTGATGTGTGATGACATTCTAACCTGTGTCATTTACTTTCTAATGATTATTCAAAATGTTGATATTTTGTTGGAATTCTACTGATTAGAATACCCAAATAGTTCCATCTGTATTTACTACATTTATTTCCCCTTTTTTCTTGTTATATTGTATCATTTATACATCCAATACTGTCATGTGTTCATATTTACTTTCTCCTTTTCTCATTATCTAACTGCTTTTCTTTTTCCATTAAGGCATATGTCTATAGGGATTAGTTTTGCGTGTAGAACCCTATCAAGTGGCTTAGCCGCTCCAGAGGAATGCCCCTCTCCAAGTGATCATGAGAAAGAGGGGAAAAAAGAAAGAAAAGGACGGAAAGAGAGAGAGAGCGAGGGGGGGGGGGGGGGGGGAGAGAGAGGGAGTAGTGAAAGAGAATAATTATGATAGGACCCCTCCCACCTCTTACTTCTCTTTCAAATGACTTGGTAAACCGCAGATTAGTTAGTTTTGTTTTTCAATTTCTCACACAGGGATAAATGAATACGCGTAGGACCTTGCTTGCAGGCGTTTGCCATTCAGTATTGGTTAATTATGCTGCCTCCTTAATCAATTTAATTCGCCCAGTGGGGGGGGGGGGGGGGGGGACTAGGGGTCCAGTTTCTCTCCATAATTCTGTGACAAGCAAAAAAAAAAAAAAAAAAAAAAAGGGGGGGGGGCACAATCCACAAAAGGGATCCTCTATGGCCAAAATGCATACTTTTCTTCCAAGGGGGGGGGGGGGGGCACGGGCCGGAAGTGCCCCCCCCGGATCCGCCAATGCTATGATGATTATGCTTTTCATGCCTTTGCTGCATGTGTCAATGTCCAGTTTTATGCCAAAGTTATTTGCACAGTTGCAGATACATCTATCTTTGATTATTATACATGTAAAACAAACAGCATATATGGATATTAATGATTTTTTGATGTAGGTTACTAAATTATAGAAATTACAAACATTGTCAAATGATATTCCATGGATGGTAAGGACAAGCTTTAATTTAGATGATGCGGGAGCAGTGAATTCTGACTGTAAACAATAAGCACATCATCGTATTCATCTGTTTCTTAATATTGATTAGACACACTCAAAATCTGCTGGATTTTATCTTGACACTCATATAGTGAAGGGGCATGAATAATAATAAAAAAAAAAGAAATACAATGAAAGGAGAATCTTGAGCCTGGCTTGTAAAAATACAAACGTTTCTTCAAAGTTTAAAAAAACACAGTTGAATAAAAATTCAAGATTCAAGCGGCGGCTAAGCAATGCGTCTACTCAGAAAGTGGGAGGAGGGCTACAGACTTACCCCACCCCCACCCCCTCCCCCTCCCCCTCCCCGTTCCCCTGCCAATCTGATTAATCCACAATTTAAAAAAGTTCATCGATAAAGTCCTGACTTATATAAGGATTATCATCAAAGATAAAAAGAAACATGGCAGAGTATGTTGAACACATCCTTAATTCAAAAAATCAATTGGGCATCATGGCCCGACATATGGAACTCCTTACCTGATTCGCTTAAGTTACCGACTTCACTATTTTCTTTTAAAGCCATTACAAAAAACACCTTCTTAATCAATACAGTAATTAAAGTTACTATTTAATATTTTTAGAGAAAAATTAACCATTTATTGAGGCAACAAATTAAATTTCAAATTAAGCAGAGGCTTTGTACAATCACTCACTTCACATATTGCACGGCCAACTGCACATTACCCTTCAATTCATATTCATCCTTCTTTCTCTTCTTTCTTTTATTTTTCTTCTTTCATTTCCTTTCCCGAGGCCGTCATCACCTCAAGCTTATGCTTACGATGTCGGTCTCCTGCATCATCTCACTCTCCTTAGCATAGAATCGCCCCACTATTCTTGTTATTATATTTATATCTTATTTTGTTAAACAATCAAGTAGATTTTTATCTGTTTGTCAAAAGTAATTATATTATGTTTATTACGTAGATTATGTGTATTATGCTATTATGATTATGAATATACTTTACTTTGTATACTTATGAAAAATGCAGAAATAAAACAGTGCGAAAAAACAAAGTTGTTGGCCTTTTTATATCAGATGAAACTGTACAAAAAGTATAACGTTTTACAAGTCATGCACATGGTACCAAAAAAGCAAGTATATTTTTTGTTGTTTTTTCCGAGGGGGTGTCAAGGGCTTTTGCTAAACAGTCGGGTAACGTCGCGTCGCGTTGGTAGAAATTTTCGAACATTTTTCAGGAAGGTGTCTTCAAGGGGACAAATTGAAAAAGAGTCCATCTCAGTATGATTTTCCCGTTTTCAGGCTAAAAACGACAAAAAAGGGAATAAAGAAAACAATAGAAGGATAATGCAAAGAAAAACATGAACTTTAAATAGAGAATAGAAGGGTAGGAAGGGTGGAAGAATTATGATGAAAGGAAACAAAAGGTCCGTCCGTCCGTCCGTGTGTGCTCAAAACGTTAGAAAATGCTACTTCTCCGTCATTTCTTGGCCGATTTTGATTCTGATTGTTTTATCTGATAGGGCTGAGTGGGGGATTCCAAACTTCTACACAAATTCATGAAATTCATAAATTATGCAAATTTATGTAAATTTATTCAAAATCGGCGAAAAATGCTACTTCCCCTCTATTTCACACCGTATTTTGAATCTGATTGTTTTATCTGATAGGGCTGGGTAGGGGCTGTCAAACCTCTACACAGAATTTTGAAATTCATTAATTATGCAAATTTATTGTAATTTATTCAAAATCAACAGAAAATGCATTTATAATCATAAAACATTAATTTGATAATTCATTTCTCACATTTATCTTCAAGGTTCTATCAGAAATTACATAAATTAACAGCCATTCCACAGATCTACACTTCTGGCGGGGACATATATTACGCATTGCGTAATTGCTAATTCAGTTGTTTTTAATCCTTTTTATTATTTTTTTCTTTCCACCTTTCCTTTCATTACGTTATTCTTTTATTGCTTTTATCATTTTGTTTTCCATCTTTCATAATGTTACTGTTTATATTTATTCTTTTTATCCTCTTTTTTTATTGCTTTCCATCTTCACTTCCACCTTTCTTCATGTTTATATTTATGTTTTTATCATTTTTCTCTCTATCTCTCGCTTTGTCATTTCTTGCTTTTATCCTTCTATCAATTATCTTTCCATCCTTCCTCTCGTTATGATATTCTTTGTTTCCTGTTATCATTTTCTCCCCCACCTACCTCACGTTAATCTTTATCCTTCTATCATTTCTCTCTCTGTCTTTCTTTATATAAGTTAAACTTTTTTTATCCTATCATTTCTCTCCCTATCTTTCATATTATTCTTTTTAAAATCATTTTCTGCTTCCCATCATTACTTACTTTCCTTAAAACATTCTTTGCTTTTATCCTATCATTTTGTTTTCCTTTCATCTTTTCTTTCGTTATATTATTCCTTTATTCAAATTATCATCTTCTCTTCTATCTTTCTTTATGTTATTCTTTGTTTTTATCCACTTATTTTTACTTTCCAACTTTCCTTTTGTTGTATTCTTTGTTTCCTTTCATCATATTTTCTTCCATCCTTCCTACCCTTCTATTCTCTCTTTATAGTTCATGTATTTCTTTGCATTATCCTTCTATTGTTTTCTTTATTCCCTTGTTTGTCGTTTTTAGCCTGAAAACGGGAAAAATCATACTGAGATTAAGGATAACCAAGGTACTTTATTAACAAACTCCAGTAAGATTTTGAAGAATATACATGATTTTTACGCCAAGTTATATTCAATACCAGATGATAATTCAAATTCTATAGATGAGGATGTCCTCAACAATGCAATTTTTGGTAACATATCCATTCCTCAATTATCTGAAGATGACAAAAAAATTTTGGAGACCCCTTTCTCCAGAAATGAAATATACGAAGCAATTAAATCAATGAAAATGAATAAAGCTCCAGGTTTAGATGGGCTTCCTGCTGAATTTTACTTAGTATTTTGGAATGACATTTGTGATATGTTGATAAACTCCTTTAATTTTTCCTTGCAGAATAGCTCCATGTCTTCATCACAAAGAAATGGTATTATCACTCTCCTTCCTAAAAAAGACAGAGATCCCCTGTTAATTAAAAATTATCGGCCTATAACTCTTTTGACCACAGACTACAAAATTTTAGCAAAATGTCTAGCTAATCGATTGAAACGATGTTTGCACACCCTTATTCATCCTGACCAATCTGGTTTCATGAAAGGTAGAAATATTGGTCACAATATTCGTTTTATTTTGGATATCATTGAATATACTGATTTTAAAAACATTCCAGGTGCAATTTTGTTACTCGATATTGAAAAGGCATTTGATAGTGTTTCTCACAATTTTTTATTTCAAACTTTGAAGAAGTTCAATTTTGGTCAAAATTTTATCAATACTGTGAAGACCTTATATTCTTCTCGTGTCAGTTATGTGTTGAATAATGGATTTTTAACAGAATGCATTTCAATGAAGAGAGGTATTTTTCAAGGTTGTCCTATTTCTCCATACTTATTCTTATTTGTTATTGAAAAAATGGCTCTTTCCATACGTCAAAATGATCAAATCAAAGGTATTCCATTACAAAATAATACTGAAGCTAAGATTTCTTTATTTGCAGATGATTCGGTGTGTTTTTTAGATGGGTCCAATAATTCATTTTCTCAACTTTTTGCTACCTTAGCTACTTTTGGGAAATACTCTGGTTGTAAAATCAATGTTAATAAAACTGAAGCAATCTGGATTGGTTCACAAAAAGGAAGCCAAGATTTTCCTTATATCAACCAGGGAGTAACATGGAAATCATCTCAATTTAAAAGTCTTGGTAAATTTTTCTTTGAATTTAAGCCTACTTTATTGCTTAAACTATAAGGAGAGATTGAAAAAAATGGAAAATACAATAAATTGCTGGCGAATGAGAAATCTTTCTCTAATAGGAAGGATTTGTGTAATTAAAGCACTTGTTCTGCCACAGCTGATTTACCTATTCTCAGTCCTCTGTATTAAAATACCTCGCTCCTTTTTCACTGAGTTGAATAGTATCTTTTACAAGTTTATTTGGAATGGGGGCAGAGATAGAGTCCAAAGAATAGCTATGTGTAATGATTATAAAAATGCTGGTCTTAAAATGATTGACCCCTTAAAGTTTGCCACTGCCCAGAAGATGACATGGGTTAGATATCTTCTGGACGATAATTTTCATGCTTCTTGGAAATGTGTTGAACTTTTTTTTTTGGAAGAATTTAATCGTGATGTTTCCCTTTTATGGAAGTCTAATGCCCCGGAATGTGTCTTGAACGCCTTGGGTAATACGCAGTTAGCCGACTCTTTGCGTTCGTGGTATTTGTACAGGGAAGAAGCCACTAAGGAATTTTATGGCTTCAAATTCTCAGAATTAAGTGCATGTCAATCATTGTGGTATAATAAGTTAATTCGTTCTAAATCCAAACCTTTTTTCTATTACGACTCATGGTTTGAAAAGAATATTTTTACCATCTACGATTTGTTTAATCCACCCCTCCCGGGCCATAAGCTTTTCGAAGAACTGATACTAGATTTTGGCATTCCCTCCTCAGATAGAAGAAAATTTAATTTTTTATTGAAAAATATCCCAGAAGAGTGGATGGTGAATTTTGATGTTGATATTATTGGTGTTCATGACACTATAGTTTTAAATCTATTTAATTATAAGAAAATTCCCAAGAATGTATATAATGTACTACTTGGCGCTTATACCCCAACCAAGAGATACACCTTTTGGAACGACATTTTATTGCTACCTGCTAATATTAACTGGGGAAAAGTTCATTTGACTAATTTCTTTTGTACTCTTGATACTAAACTAAGATCTTTTTATTTTAAATTATTTCATAAAGCTATAGCATTGAATGATTTCCTTTTTAAGATCAAAAGGAAAGAATCGCCTAATTGCTCTTTATGTGGAAAGAAAGAGGAAGCCCTAGTTCATTTATTCTGTGAGTGTGAAAAAGTTACACCAGTTTGGCATGATTTTTTGATTGTAATCTCACAGAAAATGAACTCACACATTACTGTAACTAATTTTGAAAAGCTTTTTGGTATATGCAGTGATAAATTTGTTTCATATTTGTTTTTGCTGTTGAAATATCATATTTATTACTGCAAGTTTAACAATTTGCTTCCCAATTTTGTCATATTTAAATCTTTTGTTAAGAAACAAAAAGATTTAGAGTATTTGATAGCCAAAAAGAGAAACAAACTATACACTTTAAAAAATGGCGTTTTGAAATCTAGTTTTGCCATTCTATGTCTACTTATAACTCCTTCCTTTCCTCACTTTATTATGATCTGATACATGTATGTAATACTAAGAAATAGATGTAATATGTACTGTCTTGTCAACTTCTCTACTAATATTCCTGTCCCGCTATACAGAGATAATTTTCCCCATTACATAATGCTGGGAATTCTATAGTGAATTTTTTGTATTACATGTCTGCATGTGTAACGTTTGTTCATAAGTCACACTGCCACTGTACAACATGAGCGATAACCTCGAACTGGAATTGGGTCATTGGTTTATGCATGTTTTCCTACGTTACTTTCAGGAATGTGTTGTCCATTTGATTTTCTCACGCTCAGCAGTTTTTGTTTTGACTGCCTGATGGCTGGAATGGGCGGGATCGGGATGCTGTTGGGCGATCTGTCTGTCACGTGTTGTGGAGATTGATTGTGTAGTTTGCGAAGGGAGGTGGGGAGGTGTGGTTGTGTGATTGAGTGTCTGAGGGTGAGGGTATGGAATTGTGGGTAGGGGGTGTGTATGTGGGGTGGGGTTGTGTGTGTGTGTGTGTGTGTGTTGGGGGAGTATGGCAGATCGTCTCATTTCTCGTTTCTGCTCCTTCCAATCTTTTTGGTGGCCCTGAGCTTCCATTTGTATTGTGGACGGCAATACATGTATTTAGTTTTACGTTGGGTCCAACGTAATTGTCAGATTTTGATGCAATCCGATCTTGGGGTTCTGGCTCATGTACATATATGAAAGTCTTATAACTTTTAATATTTCTATACATGTACTCTGCTATTTTTATTTTTATTATATTTTTTCTGTTTTTTGGCGTCTTTTTTTTAATCATTTTAATTATTTGTGAATATCTTGATTTGTCATTAATTTTTATATATAAACATGTTTGTATCTGCTTGAAAGTTTTTTTATGTTTGTGAACTCTCAATAAATACACAATTAAAAAAAAAAATCATACTGAGATGGACTCTTTTTCAATTTGTCCCCTTGAAGACACCTTCCTGAAAAATGTTCGAAAATTTCTACCAACGCGACGCGACGTTACCCGACTGTTTAGCAAAAGCCGTGTCAAGAAGGATGAAGGTGAACAAACGAACTCGGGCTGCTTTCTTGAAAGGGAACTAAAATGATAGTGATAGAAAAACAACTGTTTGATATTATCTTGAATTTGAGAGAATACAATTTTAACCTTTGTGTCCGAAAGAGACCCCCCCCCCCCACCCTAAAATGTACATGATATTAGTTGACGTTACTTATGTATGAAAGAGCAGCTGAACTTCAGTGGAAAAGCCAACTTCAAAATTTCAAGTGATGAAGGCACAAGGCCCTTTATTTCGATAAAGAAGATCCGATATACAGGGTTGGAAAAAAGTTTGGAATATTTTTATTCTAAGAATTATTTCTTGTCTTAAACATATCCCTCTTAATTTAAATTCTTCTTTGAGGTTCAAATAAAAGATATGTGTCCCTTTTTAACTTTAAAAGCACAACATTAAAAATCAGGCTTATCACACAGTGCAGAGGTCCACTTGGAATTTGGAAGCGTATATTTGCTGTTTTTGCAAATGTCTAACGAAAAAGTTAAATAATCAGATACAGTTTAATTGCTATACCGAAGTCCTCAAAATGACTGCAAACTGCACGTAGCTTTTTCAAAATTCCACGTGAAGTACAGAAATGTATAACAAGATGTTCAAACACAAATAGAGCAAATCTGACAACATGTGGTTCATTGGTCAGCCATTGTAACATGTTTAACAATATTACGTAATCTTTGGTACAAGATGGAACAGTAGACTTCATTCAACACAGTTGGATGAATTATTCATCACAATATAGTAGAAACTAGCATTTAAAATCAGACATACTCATCGCCAAAAAAATATTCCAAACTTTTTTCCAACCCTGTAATATAAATAGGCATTGAGAAGCACACGGTCTGGTGGGTTAGTTGAAAAGATCGAGGACTAAGCAATATGGCGGCGTGTGCACTCAAGCAAGATGAACAAGAGGATGAAAAAAAAAGAGGAAGAAGAAGCCCTCCTTCAATATTGAATTTCCCTTCATTGAACGCTTTCCTTGTGCCTTGCAGATCTGGCATATCAAGTAAAACTGAAGTACAAAGAGAAAATGTGTTCCCCGTGACCCCATATGTACTGGCTGCTGCTGCATCTATCCCCCCCCCAAAAAAAACAAAAACAAAAACAAAAAAAAAACACAAACAAAATAAAACAAAACAACCCAACAACTAAAACAGCAACAAACCTCAAAAATCTGATTTTTTCCTTCTTCCTCTTCTTCTCTTTCATCTTTATCCTTCTTCATCTTCTTGTAAAATGAGTCCATCAACAGAAACCCACGCAATTCAGTCTATCATCCAGTTATTCAAGGTTGCATAAGGCTGTATTAATACCAATCCACCATCACACTTCAGAACACATGCCATATTGTGCCTTCATCATCATCATCATCACCACATCTTTCACAAAATTATGGGGAAAAATAACAAATAGAAATTTGTCAGTGTGTGATATGATGTTTATTAAAATTACAAAAACTCACCTATAAACATAAAAAGTTAATGCTCTCTTGAAATGCAATATATAGATTATAACATAATTTCATGGACAACAAATCTGGGGCAGGTGACATCCGATATATAGGTGGATTATAATATATATCCCTTGATCATCAGAATATACAAGACATAAAAGTACAAAGAGACCACCTTACGGCCCAATGATATGAGGCGATGTTTGTCCAAATATTGGTAGTTTTGAAAATTTTTGCGTGGGCTGAAACTCCCGAGCCCCCGATTCGTTTGCCTAGAAATATGCCCGAGATTGATTGCACAATTATTGCACAGATGATAAAAAGGAACAAATTACAGATTATAAAACCATTTGTGTTTCAATAAAAATAATCATAGCTATCGCAGGATAGCTTCAAGGAGCTGATGAAAGGGATTATCACTTAAGGTTGAAGATCAAATAAATATGATTAAATCTTAATGCACTTAATGCACTACTTATGCTTACAATAATAAACACAAGTTGCATTAAAGATGATGAACTAAAATATAGTAATACCACAATTTTCTGACTCTTTTTCTAAATTACATTGGAATTAAAAGGAAAATTATTTGATTTTGAAAATTTATTGGTTATATTTAGAATTTAAATTACTGCATTAGTCTGAGGTGACATGATAACTGACTGTGCCTAACTTAAAAGGTTTTTATTAAGTATTGTTTTGAAGTGTGAAAAAAATTTAGAATTAGGCTCAAGATTAATGTGCCAGTCATACACTGTTAGAACGTTGATTAATATTTTTAATCTTGTTGGTTAAAATTTTAATCAACCGAGGATTACCAGGTGAACCACACATTTGTAGGTTAAAACTTTAATCAACGGCCTGTTGATTAAAGTTTAACCTGTGGTCGATTAAAATCATTTTGTTGGTTAATCGTATTTTGCTCAACATTGGTTAAATCGGCGTTGATTAAACTAAAACATATTGTTGGTTAAAATGTTTAACCATTTGTTGGTTAGATTTATTTGATGAGATACTCCCCGGAGAAACTCTTTTCATATCTGTAATTGTTGTCTAGCTAGCCTTATAAAGAAATAGATCTACTCAGTGATCTACTTTCAGCGGTTTGGTAAGTTCGACCTGCTCAGACCTGGACTAGACTTGACTAAGCCAGGCCCACAGGTAGACTACGCCTACGCCTACATTGGTGCTTATATCTTTTTCTCAAAAAACTGTTCTAGTTTCAGTGTTTGTCATATTGCCCTGTCCGCGAAATATGGACATGCGCGAAGTTGAACACACCGCCATACCGCCGGCGTCGCCTCCTCGCTACCATATAGGCGCAGTCAGTAGATCTACCGGTGGGCCTGGCTTAGCCAGGTCTAGTCCAGATCGAGCAGGTTGAACTTGCTCCCAAGCCGTTTAGATTAGAAAGAAAGAGCACACTCTAGATCTATTTCTTCCCAAGATTAAGCTAGACATGTATCAACTACAATTTCTTTTTAATTACGTGTACATGGACATGTAGATCTACAAAACGTAAATCCGTGGTAGTCAAAGTCTTTGCTTTTATTTCAATATTACGACTTTTTGGGTGTATCTATAAATGGGCAATTCCGTGAATAGTAACGTTACACTTTATCAAATTTTTATATTTTTGATATAGATAATTCAATAGCTTTTTCATCTGAAGTCCTTGCAAATACTCTTGCAAATATATATTCACCTAATAAAGGTCTACAGTACATAAAGAAATCAAAAGTAAATGAATAAAATAAGAGCTGTAATGAGAAAGTTTGAGGATGGTTAGTAACGTTACAAAAAAGGGACATGAGAAACAAACCAAAGTTTTTGAAAAAATATTCCTCCTTATTGTATTGTACCTCAAACTTGGAGCCATATCAGTATTACTTCTTAATGACAAATGTTGCCCCAAATTGCTTAGAGATTGTATCTCTCAATTTGTTTAAGTAGAGCCCAAAACCTTGGTTAGTAACGTTACGGTTAGCCACGTTACAGTTTTTCCAGTACTACATATTTGAGATTTTTAAAATTTTGCAACAACTTATTATTGCCTACTTTCTTTTAAATTGGTGTGACTAAATGCCCTACAAATTATCTAATCGAAAAATTCACAAAATATGCAGTATATTTCGGTCCATGACTAATAAACTGTGTGAAGTCCCATCTATCTAAATTTGTGTATGGTTCGGATTCTTCTATAAGGGGCCATATTAAATTTGTTTTGGTGAGTATGAAACCCCTTTGTAAAAACAATTCCTGTATTTATTTAAACCCCCAAAATCGACCTGAATTTGAGAAAGAACAAAAATAAAGTTTGGCCTGATGTCCACTTAATCATGGAATTACCCAAATGCTCTGACAGTGAAATGTCGAGTGATTGCAATAAGGGCCATACACTAGCCTTTATACAACCCTGAACCCCCCCCCCCCCCCGAAAAAAAGAATGAATTAAAAAAATATTATAAAAGTTACAAATCTGTTTGTTTCACCTTTGAATAGTATGATAGCTCTTTTCTTTTGACCCATACTTTGACATTCAATTTCCAGCTCAGAATTAACATTCCTGACATTTAGAATACATGTGTTTGCCATTAGGTAAATTAGCAATAAATCTCTCTAGAAAAAATTAAACATTAAATGATAATAAAGTTAAAAATACTTTGATCCGTAATGACTCTGTTACTCGACACTTAACAAGCCATGTAACTGATGAGCTTCCTTGGACAACCTGCATCATAAAAACAAAAAGGACAAAAATAGTAAACTTCTTGTAGACTGGACTGGATTTTAAGGAAGGAAACAAAAATGGGTACATGTCTATCCAGGGGCGGATCTAGGATTTGGTATAATGGGGGGGGGGGGGGGGGGGGGGGGGGGGGGGGTTATGGGTTCCAGGTTCCCTCCATAAATATCTGACAAGCAAGAAAACAAAACAAAAACAACTAGAAAGGCCGTCAAAGGCGGCAGACCCACGCCTTAACCCAATATAGGTTTTGTTTTGTTGCGATTATTTTTGTAAGCAGTAGCCATTCAAAGGGGATAACAAGAGGCACATCTCCCCCCCCCCCCCATAAATATTGCCATATCCAGGTCATAGCTTTGTGTATCCCCACCCTTGAAAAAGATATTTTATTATTGAAACATCCCTCCCCTAAAAGTAATTGATTAGACATGTCAGAGAGCGTGGCGTGGTGAGAAAAAAAAATGTTAGCAATTTGTATTCAGTGTTCAGTCATGTAAGTGTTAGTAAATGTATTCATGTTCTATCTTTAAATTACATTGCAATTGGGGTTGTTGTTTTTTTTTCATCGGGCTTGGATAAAATATATTTGACGACAAATAAAGTTGGATCTAGACTTCAAAATGACATGCATGCGAGGCACAGAGCTTACTCACTCAGCTCAGTCACTACCCATCAACAAAGTCAAAGTGGATACTGGCGTGCATGCCCGTATTCGGCGAACCTCGATCAGCCACCAAATTTTGCAAATCCACACAAATTAAAAAAAAAATAAAGTTTTTGTATATATTTTACAACTACGAAATCCACTCAAACAGACATAAATGAGGTATAAACTAGTTATGACAGGACCGTTATAACCCAAAGAAAAAAGTTCAATCCTACTACAGTGAGCCAGGCACAGGCTGACTCCCTGGGGTTATGTACTCCCTAGCCCGACCAGATCCCCGTCACTTCGCGACAGCGCTGTGTATAGTTATGTACGTACAGCTAGCTACACAGCCCACTAGCACTCACTCAGATCAACACACGCGAACGCTCGCGAGTGCGATAAACTCACTTACGTCGAACAAACTCACCAGATTTTCACCGAAAACAATTAAAATCACGTACTACACGTCCACCAGGATAAAATAAATCACAAAAACTTCCACAACAAAGTGGCAAGAACCGGGGAAAATAAACAGAAATGCACAGAAGATAAGAAATAGAGGAGAAGCCGTAGGCGGCTAGGGTAGCCTGAATCTAAATGAATTTGTGGATAAAAAAGGTATCGCGCGCGATAGCTATAGAGGCCTAGCCGCCTATTAGTATACCGTACATAGCCGCTTTCGCAGTAGTAGTTCAAGCCCGCGAAAAATCCCTTGTTGCTGGGATACGTTGGCTTTGAATATTCATTGCAGGCTCGTACGGATTTGAAGTGAAATGGCAAATAATGGGTCTAAAAGTCTTCTAAAATTCATAAACCTGAAATAGACTTTTGGTGAGACGAAGTAATGAGTGTTTTGATTGGCCAAAATATTTCTGCATCTGCAGGCGAAGTTTGGGGTCATCAATCTTTCTAGTTTCTTTCCTGTCACTATCTGAACTGAAGTTCCTATACTTTACTACAGGGTCAAAACTTCAAGGTCACACAGAATGTGCAGGGGTCAATCAATCATCACCAAAATCTAATCGATTCTTTCCTGTCACTTTCTGAACATTCCCTGAAAATTTGGTGCAAATCCGTTCACCCGTTCTCTTGTTATCTTGTACACAAACAAACAAAAAAAAAACAAACATACGGAGCCCTTTACATAACCCTGCCGATTTCATCGGCGTGGGTAAAAAGGGGGGCACAATGCATACTGTTGTTTCAAAGGGGGGGGGGGGGGGCAATCCCACTACATTTGTTCTTTCTTCAATAATGATAGAAATGTAAATCTAAGTTTAAATCATTTAACAGAAGTACATATTTGCATCTTCCATTCCAAATTTGATCCTAGACCAAGATATCTAGCAAACGGCGAAATCGGTAAGCGGGTACAATCAAAATAATTTAGTGGACTTTAGAATTTTGATTTTGACTGTACAGACTACGTCTACGTACGGTCTACAGAAAACAGATACACATCTAAGTGTAAGTAATATAAAAATAAGATCTAATCTTCCAGAGTTACTAGTAGTAATGTCTAAGACTAAGCAATAGCCAATTTGAAATTTACACCAATTATGTGGGCATAGAGGTCTACATTTTCAAAAAACAATTTACCTTTGCAGTTCAACTTGGGTTTCCTGCAGTGAGTGGATGACAATAATCTAAAGCCCGGCCCCAGGTAGGGTTTATCACGATATTGGATGATCTGGTCCTGGTACCCGTGTTTCTCTACACTGGTCCAATAGCTCTGCAATCAAAAGAGAACAAAAGGTTAGGATCATGATAATGTGAAGAAAATGCCTCTAGATATTACATTTTTATATTTAATTGAAATATTGCTGATATTGTCAGTAGATTTTTCTTTTACAAGAATGTCTGAGTATTAATTGTACTTGGTTGACTTAATGTTTACCCACATTATGCAAACTATGTGCATCGTACGCGCAATTCTAGTGATCAGCTGTTTCCCAGTGCACTGTGACCTACATTCCGTAAAATAAGACTGGTAATGTCTTTTATGGTCCATTACGTGCGTAAGCACAGAGTTTAAAACAGAGATGTGAGCGCAAGCGCGTAGAGTGCCCTTGTTTGTGCATGTGATGTTCACATGATCGTAGCAGCTCATTCAGTAGTGAAACCGCTGATACCACACATTGACCGGTAAGGTCGTTTGCGCAAATGGAAATGCATTAGGTCAGCCTTAGCCGATAGTTAGAACTTACCTTAGTATGTGAAATGTTTGAAAGATGTATTTATATAGTCTTATTCCATTTTTCTGTTATATTCACTCTAAATAGGTGTTATTTTCCTTAATTCAAGGAGTAGTTCCTGCGAGGAATTTGGTTTCACCCGAGTTAGGCAGAGTGTGCGCTTGTGTATACGCTTGTGTATACGCAGAGGTTATAATGTTAGTTTCAATGGATTGTATGTGCGCATTATGTGCGTATGCAAAGTTTTCTTTATGAATACGCATTATGGGGCCACTTTTTGTCGGCTGCCGAAAATCTATAAATAGGGGTCCCTTTTGGTAGTTTTAGCACTTTCGAGTCAAAGCCCCCACCAGACTAAGGATACAGATTACAGATAACAGACGAGAGGATACAGATTACAGATAACAGTTACAGTCAGTTCCTTGGGAGGAGTTCAGCCTTGTTGATTTATCCCTCTTTTACAGATACTTACCTTCGTGAGTACAAACTTATAAAAATAAATATTAGATTCCGTTCAAGGATTACAGTGAGATTATTGTAGCACTGATATTTGGATTTCGTCACCCGTTTGGTTGGCAGTGCGACGATTTCTGGCGTTAATGCCCTCGTCACCCTGTAAGGCTGGCAATCAAATTGATAGACTGTTACTAGCATTTATATGACCAAAACAGGGGGGGGGGGGGGGTTGTTTATTTTATATTAATATAGGCCTGATTGGAATGAAAGGTCTTGCATATTGTAGAAATGAGATGTTTATTGATATTGTAGTAATTGTGCCCGAGCGGATGGACAAACAAGATGGAAATATTGCCTGCAAGTGGAATATTTATACAAAAAGAAGTTAATATACTAATTAAAGAATGCTTAAACTACTCACCTGTGTCTTTCAACAGATCCTTGCTTGGTATTTACGATAAGATAACCTCGATTTCCGAGCTCCTTGTAACTTGTATTTCTGGTTCTAGGTATAGTGCTTGCTTTCTGTATGGTGCCTGGAATCTGGTCATGTGACTACCTCCCGCCAGACTCGTCGACGGCGTTGAGAGGGGGGATCAGCCCATTTAGCCTTGGGACGGACCTAACTATTAAATTAAAGAGGGGTGCCCCCCAAACCCGGGAAAAACTACCACACTCCCCCCCGTCCCATAAAAAGGCGGGCGGCCCATCGGAGCTCCCGGTGGACACGGAAACAGCCCAAATGGGAGTTTTCCGGTAGCCGGTGGGACCACTCCCGAGCCACGGAGCCCCTCCCCTGAGAGTGTCCTATAAGGCAAAAAACCTAGGATCTACCAGGACGATCCTTCCACAAATTGAACCTGGTTCCCTCAGAGGAAACCCCTCCGGCGGCCACTACCCACTCTAAATCGTAGGAGATGGCCGATAACCGCCTAGCCAGAGAACAGCCTTGATTCTGGCGGCCCCGGGGGAATAAATAAATAATTACTTGCCCAACAACCCGACATGTTCACACCTAGTTGTCCCAGATGGAGGTCGGGGTAAAGTAAAAGAATTCTAATAATCCAACTGAATGGAGCAAAATCCCAAGGAGCCCTGGGGTAATCGAAATCCCTCCCCTAGCATTATGTCAAAAATAGTGTGACAATGAATGCGGCCGTACTGTCAGGGCGTGACCTAATTTTTTTATAGCTTCCCAAGGAGAGTATAGATTTGCCGCTCCGGAGTACTGGGAAAACCGGGCACAAGGGTGATAGGCATTAACCGGGCTCATTCCAGATGAAATGGCCTCAGCTGCCGTTACCTAGGCAACCGTGAAATCCCAGTTTCTCTGGGCGACGACTTCCTTCTTCCATTCAGCTAATCCACCCTACCCAAAATATGATACCCTTCTTTGGGCGAGGTCACCCCTGAAGCCAATGATGCTTCTAAACGATAGAAAGATTGCTTCCCCCCAACCCGCTCCAGGAGCAAAAGTACCTCCCAGGAAAATACACATCTTAACTTCGCACAAAAAGTATGCGAAAAAACTTATCAATAAAACACGTAGGGCCTAGGTAATCATTGTTACACATGCACTTACGTGTCATATAACACAGGGGTGAACATTGAACACCGAACTCTAAAAAGAAACTCTAACAATAGAACATATTAAACGCTGAACTATAAACTGCAGGGGATTAACAAAGAGTTAACCCTGCCAAATAACCCTATACCCCATAGGGGTAAAAGGACGTCCCAACAAAAATTGGAACACGATACCCACTTCCTTGCCACATCCTCACGGAAACCACCCATTCAGAGGTCGTACAACCTGCGGGCGTTTGCCGTGGTGATGGCAAGGACATGAGCTAGGGACTCCCCGCGGATCTGTGCCACTAGCTGCGCAACCTCACCCACATAAGCTGGTGTGGAGCATTTCACGGCGTGATCTGGGCGCATGTATGGAGCATCCGTCTCCAGGAGCAACCGATGAGCTGGAACAGCTCGGAGGGCTTCCTCGGTGGTGCATCCTGCGCGATCAAGCGCCATAGTGAACCCAAAGTAACACCTTGGGAAGGCTTCCGTCCATGCTCGGATCTGGGTGATGGACGTCATACAGCAGTGGACATGCATCCGCGTGTCCCGCTCGCAGTGCTTCTGAAGCACCTCACGACAGCGCTGGTGAGGGGCTTCACCAAAAGGATCGCTGCGGCTCCCGCGTAGGTGAAGGATTAAAACCTTCCCTTGGACCTTCATCCGAAGAATCCGCTCCATGAGGCTGATCTGTTTGGGCCATCTAAGGTCCGGCACGGAACAATCCACTCCAAGCTCGCTGACGCCAATGACCCTGGGATCAATCAACAACTGTTCTAGCTCGTAGAGCTGACGATCCGTCACGGAATCAGCGTGCTTGGGGTGTATTCCGGCCGCAACTCTCCAGCTTGGATCTTCGGGAAAGGCAATACGCGGGAAGCGCGCCGGGTCGTAAAAATTGAGGACCCCTCCCACAAGAGTGACGGGAACGAGAGGCTTGCGCCCCGGGAACTGCTTCAGAGCCTGGCTCAAACCAGACACTCGTAGACGACTTTCGAGTCTGTCAAGGTGGAAATGAGTGTCGATGGCTGATGGAGGAGAGGATGTAGCTCCCTCGGGAACAGACTCCCTTGAACGTGGTGCTTCAGAGACATTCGATCCCTCCACTAAGGCGGGGGGAGGAATCTCTTCCACACCCGATGACAAGGCGTCTATTAACGGGGGCATCTCGCCTATCTCACTCCCGCAGTTGCTGCCTCCGCAGTCCATGGGGGCGGGCAAGGTCTCCTCGGGGACAGAACTTGGGCTCTCCTCCTTAACCGGAGGTTCAGGGGGAGCCCCTGTCACGCCCGTGACCTCTGCGCTGGGAAACGATTCTACTAAGGGAGGAATCTCATCCTCAGGTGGCTGGGCGGCGTTCTCAGGTACAGAAACCTCAGGAGAGACATGCTCTGGATGAGCCTGAGGCTCCCTTGCTGGCGGGGCCGGGGCAGTGGAAGGAGCCGGGAGCCTCCGGGCAGGCTGACTCACCTGGCCTAACTCCCGGAACCGGGTTCGTTGATCGTGCGTAATGCGTTCGACCAAGAACGCCAGTATCCGCCAGTGGATGAGAGCAGCACAGGAATTCGGGGGCCGGATGGTGAAATATCCGGGGACAGTCCACCGGAAATGAAGGGCCATTTCCCGCATCTCTGCTGCCATAACTTGAGACGCATAGTCCACAGTACCTGTCCAGTTCCTCACCACGTACTCGCGAAGATTCTCCAAGGTACCCTCTTCTCCCAGCAAGCATCGGGCCAAGAATTGCAGGCTCTGCATCCTCCGCGGTAGCAGTAGGCTGCGCATATGCTGCACCCCTTCGGTGAAGCGGAAGCATTCCGGCAAGTGGGGCATAAAATGCTTTCTCAACCGGACTACTCTTCTTCCGCAACCCGGGTAGGGGCAGGCGGCCACACCCTTCTTACTGGGACCCGATGATCCACTAGGAGATTGGGGACGCTTGGCTCCTGTGGCGCGCAAGGGTTGCGAGCTTCCCTTGCGCTCCGGTGTTCGTGGTCTGGAAGGTGCCGACGCCACGGGTTCAGGCGGCTCCACAGGAGCCTGCCCTCCTCTCCGAGGTCCAGCATCCTTACCAGGTCCAGCATGCTTACGAGACCGGGATTTCCTCCCCGCCCTCTGAAAACCGGGCGTGGGGGGCCCCCTCGGCCTATCCGGAGGGTTCTGGTGGACCGCCTCCTGTCCTCTAGGCGGTACAGGGGCTTCACGGGCTCGGCTGCCAGCAGTCGGCCATGCATCGGAGATATTCCGCGATGGATCCCTATGAGGAATGTTGTTCAAGATCCAATTCGTGGAATATACCGCTTGGCATGCCAGTTGCATGGCGCTAACCCACCACCATTCCCCTCGGGTCGCCGCTAAATTGTATTGGGCAAGGATCAGGGACTCCACCCCTGGCCTTTGGTGGAAGGCCACTTCCCCCTGTCCTCGCACCAGCAGGATCGGATCCTGCAGCTCCCCCCTATGGTGGCGAACCCACAAGCAGTCTAGCAGGGACAACTCCCCCAAATCCCGAGCATTCTCCCCCCTCCTCGAACCTTGACTCCGCCTGGGATTGCCAGCCATCCTATGGGGTAAGAACACAGGGAACAAAAAGGAAACAAAAAGGGAAAACATGGGTTAGTTCATATTACCCAAACCCCATACGATTTACTCCCTTTACCCTCCCAAGGAACCTCCCAAATCATACCTAACCGGAAAATCTGAAGTATATGGAACCTTCAAAGAAAGAAATGAAAGCACCCCTATTATGGCGTACTTATACTCTGTTTCTCATGTTGGGACTTAATTGACCCAGGGATGTAAGTCATATTACCCCCTTTACCCTCCCAAGGGACCTCCCAAATCATACCCAACAGGAAATCTGACGTATGTGGAACCGTCCAAGAAGGAAATGAAAGCACCCCTAGTATGGCGTACTTATACCCTGTTTCTCATGTTGGGACTTAATTGACCATGGGATTTATATATGTACTGCTACCTTCCGGAAGTTTACCGGCCTCAGCAGTGGTTATCTGATTACCTAGTCCAGGGGGTCAGTCTCAGAATGCCTACTTCATATGATAGGGGTATCGCCTATGGTTTAGCCGGTAGCCTAGGTTAAGTGGCGCCGGTGCGTAATATTAAAAATTCCCTTAAAAACCCTCCCATGGGAAATTTGTACCCCGACCCTAGCTTAGATTCGAATTGTGTCCCATCCACCATAGCTCGGCCAGTCTTTACCTACCAAAGGTAGGATGGGACACAATTCGAATCTAAGCTAGGGTCGGGGTACAAATTTCCCATGGGAGGGTTTTTAAGGGAATTTTTAATATTACGCACCTAGGGTGAGTGTGGCACACTGGGCAGTAGTACTTGTCCATCCTTGCCCCTTCATCAGGAAGGACATTGACACAACGTCCATGGTACCACTCTTCACACCTGTCACACATGATCATAAAGGCGCCCGTGTAAGGTTTGCGACAGAAACAGTATACTTGGCTGCCTCCTGCAGCCTGGTCTGCCCCGCACTCCTTAGGGACGTCTCGATCAGTGCAGATCTTCAAACGGTCATGATTGGTCACAAACATCTTGTTCTTCTGTCTGACCCGGTACAGATAAGGCGTCAGTCGTTCGACCACCTCACCCGGGCCTTTCCATGAAGGACTCAGTTTGCGACACTGACCCTTGATAGTGGCCGTGTCCAACACATATACTCGGTCTCCCACGTGGTATTCCCGAGAGAAGACCCGAAGATCATAGTCCCGTTTCATACACCGTTGGGAAGACCGGAGAGTAGACCTGGCCACTTCATGGGCTTCTGAGATCCTGCGCTGCAGGTTCGAGCAATAGTCATCCAAGGTTCCCGCCTCTGGCGGGCGAGGGATTGGGTAAACCAGATCCGCGGGGAGGTTCACCTCTCGCCCCAACATCAACATATTCGCCGTGAAACCCGAGTTCCGGTTCACAGAGGACCTCAAGGCTCCCGCGATTTGGGGCAAGTGCTCATCCCATCGGTTTTGAGTCTTCCCAACGAAGCATCTCACGGCATCCATCAAGGTTCGGTTATACCGCTCCACCTGGCCGTTCGCTGACGGCCGGTAGGGAGTGGTCTTCGCCTTGTGGATTTGGAGGACTTGGCACAGGCTGGAAAAGAGCCTGCTTTCGAAGTTCCGTCCTTGATCCGTGAAAACCTCCAAGGGGCACCCAAACCTACTGAAGAATTCGTTCACTGCAGCTCGTGCAGTGACTTCCGCAGTCTGGGACGGCAGGGGGATACACTCCACCCATTTGGTAAATTGGTCTACCATCATGAGCACGTGCTCGTTGCCTGCCGTGGTCTTCGGCAAGGGGCCCAGAAAGTCCAAATGGACTCTCTCCATCGGAGACCCCGCATGAAAACTAGTCAAAGGGCAGCGAGCATGGCGAGTCGGCCTCTTGTTCCGATTGCATGTAGAGCATGTCCGAACATACTCTCGAATATCCCTTCCCCGATGGTACCAGTAGTATCTGGCCTTAATCCTAGCCAGGGTGCGGTCAATCCCCGCATGTCCTGCGGATGGGAGATCGTGATTCAACCTAAGGACATCCGGGATTAGGGACTTGGGAACGAGAACCTGGAGAGCTTCCTCTTTCCTCCGATAGATCACTCCCTCCAGGATGAGGAACATGCCCTTATTAATCCAAAGATACTTCTGTCCCGGATCCCATAACATCCGGGTTCCTTCCTCGGGGATGATCTTCGATTCCAACCACTCGCGAAGGGGTATGAGCCGGCTGTCCCGCCGCTGCTCTTGCGCCAGGACTTCGGATGGAAAGAGAGTCGGATCTTCTTCGGTAACCACTCGTATCCGGCGGATGCTAACCTCCGCGAACTCGGCACGCAACTGCATGCCGGAGGGCGTACCCACTATGTCTGCGTGTGTGATCGGGCAGTCAGGGGTAGGATCATGGTCAGCTGGAGGGTCAGGGTCCGCGGGAGGGGAACCTACCGGAACCCCCACCGTACGGACCATCCCGGGCCTACCCACCAAGGGTACCACATCATCCACCTCTTCGGTAAATGCCGCCCAGTCCTGGTGTGCCTTCCGGCAGTACCGGCATCCTTGGCAAGGAAGTTGTTCCAGGGAAAACCCTAGTCGGAAGTTGTCGCATTGTTGTGGGTCCTGCGGAATCCGAGAGAGGGCATCTGCATTTGCATGCTTCCGGCCCGGCCGATGTTCGATCAGCATGTTGTACTGGCTCAATTCCTCCAACCACCGGGCTATTTGCCCCTGGGGATCTTTGAAATTGAGTAGCCAGGTAAGGCTGCTGTGGTCTGTCCTAATTCTGAAAGCTTTGCCCAGCAGATAGTGTCGATACTGCCTTGTAAACTTCACTACGGCTAGGAGTTCCCTCCTAGTCACACAGTACCTGCGTTGCTCATGAGACAACGATATGCTGCCGTAGGCAATCACCCTCTCTATTCCATCCTGGACCTGGAGGAGCTCGGCTCCAATGGCATGGTTTGATGCGTCTGTGTCCAGGATGAACGGATCTTGTGTATTGGGAAGGGTGAGTACCGGGGCACTAGTGAGGAGGTTCTTGATCCCCTCAAATGCCTCCTGCTGCTCGGCTTCCCAACGGAACGGATGTTTACCCGTGATCTGATACAATGGGCTAGCCTTGGCTGCGTAGTCCTTCAGGAACACCCGGTGGTAGTTCACAAGCCCTAGGAACTGCTCCACCTGTTTCGTGTTCCTAGGAGGGGGCCAGTTCTGGACAGCCTGTACATGCTCGGAACGGATCTGCAATTTGCCTTCCCCCACTTCCCTACCAAGGAATTCGACCCGCTTCTGGAAAAGTAGGCATTTCTTAGGCTTGAGCTTCATCCGGTAGGCCCTGAACCTGAGGAGTACAGCACGGAGGTTGGCAAGATGTTCGGGAAATGTCCTACCCAAGACCACCACGTCGTCCAGAAAAGCCAGAACGATATTCCAGTTGTAGCCTCTCAGAATCAGGTCCATGGCTCTGGAAAAGGTGGCGGGGGCATTGCAGAGGCCAAACCCCATCCTCGCAAACTCATACAAGCCGTACTTAGTAACAAATGCGGTCTTGCGTCGATCTTCGTCCGCAACCTTCACTTGCCAGTACGCTGAGTTCGCGTCCAGTTTTGAGAACCATGCGTTTTCAGCTAACGTGTCCAGGCACTCCTCTATGTTAGGCAGAGGGTAGACATCCTTACGGGTGATGTTATTCAGTCCCCGATAATCGATGCACCAACGGACGTTACCGTCCCTTTTCCGCACCAATACTGGGGCTGAAGCCCACTCTGATTGTGAGGGTTGGATCACGCCTGCACGCTGCATTCTCTCTAGATGCTCCTTCTCCTCGGCGGCGAAGCTCAATGGAGTCCGTCGGAGTTTGTGTTTGACGGGAGCGGACCCTCCGGTGTCTATATGATGCTCCAGAGCTGTAAACTGCCCAAGATCAAACTCATTCCGAGCGAAGACCTCTTGGAATTCGCCTAGAAGAGACTTGAGCTGGCCCTGTTCAACAGGTTGCAAAAGGGGGGTAGACCGGTCTAGTAGGTCCTTAAGATGCTCTGGGAACTCCCCATCCGGTTCTAGCTGTACCCGCCGAACGGTGGGGGTTTCCTGCGGGACTGGAGTAAACAAGTCGGTTGAGATCACCTCTTGCGCTTCCCCGAGTTTCTCGCCTCCCTTGAGCTTGACATGCCTATCAGTAGGGTTCATAGCATATGTTACCACTCCCATCCCCTCCTTGTGGATGGAGCGCGGTAACAGGGCCGGGAAGCCAGACTTAGGTTCGAAGAGGAAGGTGGCTAGGGGTTCTGCCAAGGCACCCGAGATCCTCTTCACCGAATTGGGCGGGAGAACGGTCTTCTTAGTGAGGAGTACATGGACTGCGCTCACCTGCGGCCTCCGCCCAGATTCCATAGGTATCTCCTGACTCCCCATGACCAGCTTAGATTCCCGGATATGGATGTCGATGCCGTTTCGGTATAGCAGGTCGAGCCCCAGGAGCATATCGTCTTCTATGGGAGCTACATAGAGGTTGGCTTGAAGTTTACTCCTTCCTAGCTGGAATTCGACCGGGCCTACCACCGCCCCGTGCATTCTCATGTTCCGGCCGGCGGTATTGAGAGTCACCTTCTTGATGTGCTGCGGCCGTGGGTCCAAGGATTCGTAGACTTGCTCTGAAATGATAGTCACCTCCGCGGCAGAGTCCACGATAGCCCGGAGATTGCGATTTCCCATGCTCACCTTCACACTGAAAAGGGAAGATGACCTGAGCAAGCATATCACAACCTCCTCTATTTCCTCCTCCACTTCCTGGACCTGGGTCTCAGGAGTGGCCGGGGAATTTTCCGGGACTCTATCCATTCCGTCTTGACTGTCTTCCGAATCCATGAAGTCCAGGGCATCCACATATCGGGCGAACGACGAAATCTCTCTCTCAGAGAGTACTGCCGTTGCTCCAACGGGGGAAGCTGGCGTCCCTGTTGGTTCCGGCCTGGGGTGGGAAATATCCGGTTTGGTTGTAGGAAGCGCCAGGCCTGGCGTTTCCCGTAGGCTAGCGGACGAGGACTCCTTAGCCGGATGAAGTCCCTGGGCAGTCCTCCCTGACACCGTAGAGTCTAGGGATGGCTGCCCAGTTCCCTTCATGGGGCTTTCGGGCAGTCCTACTGGGACCACTGGGGCCCGCATGGTCCAGGACGGGACGTGGGTGGATATGAGGCCGGCGTCAGCTCGGGTTGAAGGTCGGCCTTCCCCTCGAACCCGCTCCAGTTTGACAGCTGGTCCTCTTCCACCATAGCTACAGCCTTTTCATTCTTTCCCTGGGGACAATTTCTCTTGAAATGCCCCAGTTGTCCGCACCTGTAGCACGGGCTCCTGGAAGCGTCATACGACAGCTTCTGCTGTTCCATGTTGACAGGGCGCGGGGCTTGGACGCTTGGGCGTTCCGATGCCTCCACCTTGGCCAGGAGCTTCTGTACCTGGGAGCACAGCACATTCATTTGGGATTCCAAGTTCCCCAGGCGCTTATCCAACTGCCCGGCTTCACCAACTTCGGTACTCTTGACTGCCCTGCGGCGGTCCACCCTGTAGACTTCCGGCTCGATCTCCTGCACGATGTCAAAGCCGACTGAAGCCTGCCGGACTTCTCGCCGGGAGCGACCATGAATGGCTCGATGGGCGTGTTGATACCACTGCACCTTTTCGACAGCCTTTTCTAAGGTTTCGGGCCTCATGCTTATGGCATGAAAACCTGCCTCCTTGTCATGGCACCCCTGACATAATTTGAGGGCCTTCTGTTTTTGGAGCTGAGAACCCGGCATGCCCGGGAAAGCGTGCGCGGCCAGATCAGACACCCTATCCGCCCAATCCATTATAGATTCCTCAGTGGATTGTCGGGCGCTAGCAAACTCCATTTGCGTCATTTCGGGAAGATCATGTGTCCCGAATCTTTTTGCGAATCGCTCCACCAAATCGAAGTACTCGATGTGGGGATGTTCTGTAATTACTGATGCAAAGAATTCACTGGCCTTGCCCTCGAGGGACCAGCAGAGTTGATTGCGCCGCTGACCGGCATCCCACCCGCATGCACGGGCGTAGGTGTCAAACTTTGAGTGGAAGGACTGCCAGCTCCCCTTACCGTTGAAGCTAATGGATCTTGGCATCGACTGGATGTGGGAGCGAGAGGGCAATCCCGCATTTCGCTGGGTCCCCAGCGCTTCATCCTCACCCCAGCGACGCCTATGACTCACCCTAGGGCTTGGCGGAAGCCGAATATCCCTAGATGGCGGATCTCGGGGAACTTCCGGGACGTATGCCTCATACTGGTTCAGAGGCTGCCGGTTCGGATGCTGCAGGGGCACTCCCGGATACTGGGTTGGCCCAGCTGGTTCTGAAAACCCCGGGTAGAAGTTATTATACGGGGGCTGGGGTGGGGCTTGTTCATGGGGGTGAGGTGGTGGCCCACCTCCACCCAGGTGGCTGCCCCTATAGCCGGGCTGCTGGCTTGGCCCCTCGGCATAACTATATACCGGCGGAGGCTGGGGGGCCGATGGCACAGCTTCGCTGCGGGGGGTGCTGCTCAGGTACGGGCTCTGGGAGGACCCCTCCGCATTAGGGAAGGCTACTGGGCTGTAGTTCACGCAGGGACGGAAATCGAAGTACTCCGATAGGTGAGAGGAGTTACCCGACCATGTTAAAAACAGGTCGGGGGTTACTCCACCCATCCGGGCCCTAGCCTCCATGACCCGCCCAGCTCCCTCCTGACCCATCCCTGGGACGGCGCATAGCTCCTCATAGGAGCATGAATTAATTGGGATCTTTCCCATCACTATACCGGAGCGAGTACGCGATATAACTTGCAGTACGTTCGTGCGAACACGCAATATAACCTGCACACTCGTGTGAACGCGGCTAGCGAAACACACTATACGAAATATGCTTACCCGTGTGAACACGCAATGTAACTTATCCTAAACTCGTGTGAACGCGGCTTGCGAAACACACTATACAAAATATACTTACCCGTGTGCACACGCAATATACTTATACTACTAGTGTGAAAGCGGCTTGCGAAACACTATACAAATTATACTTACCCGTGTCAACACGCAATATACTTATCTTAAAACTTGTGTGAACGCAGCTTGCGAAACCCACTATACGAAATATACTTACCCGTGTGAACACATCCAACAACCCTACCAGTGTGAACACACACAAGAACAAACTTACCAGTGTGAACACACACTAGAACAAACCTACCAGTGTGAACACACACTAAAACAACCCTACCAGTGTGAACACACACTAAAACAAACCTACCAGTGTGAACACACACTAAAAGTTGTATTACTATTGTGAACATACACCAAAGTAGACCTGCCAATGTGAACACACCCTTAAGCTTAATCGAACTGTTGAGAACACGCCTTAAAATAATCGTACTAGTGAGAACACACCCTAAAATAATCGTACTCGTGTGAACACACCCTAAAAATAATACTACTGGTGTGAACACACCCTAAAATAATCGTACTAGTGTGAACACACCCTAAAAGTAATACTACTGGTGTGAACACACCCTAAAAATAATCGTACTAGTGTGAACACACCCTAAAAATAATACTACTGGTGTGAACACACCCTAAAAATAATCGTACTAGTGTGAACACACCCTAAAATAATACTACTAGTGTGAACACACCCTAAAAGTAATTGTACTAGTGTGAACGCACCCAACTATACGCACCTAACCTGTACCAGTGTGAATACA
This sequence comes from Heliocidaris erythrogramma, assembly GCA_025617745.1. Lineage (NCBI taxonomy): Eukaryota > Metazoa > Echinodermata > Echinoidea > Camarodonta > Echinometridae > Heliocidaris > Heliocidaris erythrogramma. The sequence goes on along the minus strand of CM046865.1, from coordinate 32,505,234 downwards.
CCCCACAGTATACACCAATGGAGACACACCCAACAATATATCAGTGTGAGTCAACCCCACCAAACACACAGGTGTAAATACACCCACAAGTAGATACCAGTGGGAACACACCCAACAATATATATCGGTGTGAAATAACCCCACACAATATACCAGTGGAAACACACCCTACAGTATATATCAATGGAGACACACCCAACAATATATATCAGTGTGAATTAACCCTACACAATATACCAGTGGAAACACCCCCTACAGTATATATCAATGGAGACACACCCCACAATATATATCAGTGTGAATTAACCCCACACAATATACCAATGGAAACACACCCAACAATATATATCAATGTGAATTAACCCCACACTGACACTCCACTCTTCACTCGCAAAATAAAAACTCAGAGACGGTTTGATTAACTTTTATTTGACTAATACTTTCCCCCCCCGTCCCATAAACCAGGACAGAGAGGCCCAACAACCAACGTTCCGTGTGACCTGACCGTCACCCGCCTGTACACACCCTCTGAACAGGACGCCCCAGGTCACAACACGCCCGACCAACCCACACGAACACCCGATCGACTGAGCAGAACGCGACCCGCACTGGTGTGACCGGGTCACCACTCCTCAACTAATCGCCACACCCTTGCACCGATATCTATATATATCCACGAACACCGGTGGGACCGGGCCTAGATGGGCGCGCAATATTAGGCACGACCACCCCACGTGAAAAGCATGTGAGCACACGTGAACAACACGTAAACAACAGCTGCCTGGCTGAGCGCCAAAAGTAGCTCGCTAGTCGCAGGCGCAGACCCAAACACACTATCTCAACAAACCAGTCAGAATTCAGCTGTAAATAACAGCCAAAAACACTCACGCCCGCACCACAGAGAATTCACACAACCAGACAATAAAGACAATGTATCTTGCCCGCACAAAACGAAGCAAGACACCAACACTAGACAGCAAAGAATACAAACACGAAAAACGGTCTAGAATAACGACTAGCAAAAACCCCAGGGTAGGCGCACGTGGAATACAGCTCCCACGACCTAAAATGGAGCCCACCAAACTCCACCAAGACGCGAGATATTGCATACACAACACTACCCAACGAACACTAACAGACCCCCGAGAGAAATAGAATTCCTCCCAAGTTTACTGGGCGTCTGCCACACACATAAAAACACGAAATCACAACAACGGTATATCACAATACCACGAAAAATAAAGCCACTCGCGCTACTACTGCAGCTAATATAGTTGCAGTTCAGATGCTAATACGGGGGACCCCAAGTTACTGCACGTGTAATGTGTGCGAGATCCTGCCGTGCTACGCCAATGTAGTAATTGTGCCCGAGCGGATGGACAAACAAGATGGAAATATTGCCTGCAAGTGGAATATTTATACAAAAAGAAGTTAATATACTAATTAAAGAATGCTTAAACTACTCACCTGTGTCTTTCAACAGATCCTTGCTTGGTATTTACGATAAGATAACCTCGATTTCCGAGCTCCTTGTAACTTGTATTTCTGGTTCTAGGTATAGTGCTTGCTTTCTGTATGGTGCCTGGAATCTGGTCATGTGACTACCTCCCGCCAGACTCGTCGACGGCGTTGAGAGGGGGGATCAGCCCATTTAGCCTTGGGACGGACCTAACTATTAAATTAAAGAGGGGTGCCCCCCAAACCCGGGAAAAACTACCACAATATTTATTGACAATTTCATGTGTGGAATAGCATGGAATTGATGTTATGGAAATGGAGCGAATTTATTAAAATTTAATGTTCTGAGATTCTTTGAATGGAATTCTCTACTTGTTTGCATACATACATTATTTACATCGTATACTGATAGGAATTATTGGTACCAACTTGGAAAGAAGCCCTTTTCTTGGAAGAGCTTTCGCTCTGTGAAATAATTTGGTTACATTTTTAGGAATGCGCCTTCATGGTTTGGTTTTGCTTTCAATATGCAGATGCTCTTTTTGGGCTTGGTATTGATTGGCTTATTTCCATATTGGTCCCTTTAACAATTTGAATACATGTATTAGACATACGAATTTAATTCATGAGTACCTGTAAGACATTATTTCTATGTTAGGAATTAATTTTGTCTTTATTCATTTCTCTCTTTTATATTTGAATAGTACACAAAGTAAACATGATCACTGCTAGGATGTTGAGGTCAGGGGTAACTTAGAAAGTGTCAAGCATACTACCCAGTAGGATACCGGTAGTCGTTCTTAAGATGATTATCATAAATCTTGTAAATGTAGATCATTCAAATGAACTTGCATAATTTAATAATTTGTACATGTATATAGACCTCTTGTTTATTTATCAATATCAATTTGCAAAGTGATAGTCGTTCTTAAGATGATTATCATAAATCTTGTAAATGTATATCATTCAAATGAACTTGCATAATTTAATAATTTGTATATAGACCTCTTGTTTATTTATCAATATCAATTTGCAAAGTGCTAGTCGTTCTTAAGATGATTATCATAAATCTTGTAAATGTAGATCATTCAAATGAACTTGCATAATTTAATTTTAATTCAATAATTTGTACATAGACCTCTTGTTTATTTATCAATATCAATTTGCAAAGTGCTATGCAGTAGAAAACAAGAAAATATAGTTATTACAAAACTATAGGTTGTCAATACTTGATAGCTAGATTGTTATCATTCATTATGGATGAAAGTTTACTTAGTAAGTGAACAATGGCTGACTCTTTTAATAGATTAATTAACCATATATATATCTAAGTAGGGTAACAGTGCCTATAGGAAAAGATTGTCATTCTAAGAAATAGGAATGAAAGGTAGATAACGTTGTCGATTGGAATTTCTTGGAATTGCATATTTTTAACTAAAAGTACGAGTATTCAGTTTGAAAGCTTCTTTAATTTTAATTGACTTCTCAGACAGCAGGGTGAGGTTAAGGTTGGTCGACCGACCCTAATGCTTAGAAAGTAAACAATGTAGGTCAACCCTTGAACCCGTGATATGTAGGGAATGTTTACGGACGTCTGAGGCTATTTATCACATAGAATGTTTGATTGTTACAAGCTTTCCACCGACAAAGTGAGTGGAAGTTTAGTAAGCGCTGTAACGCTGGTAAACAAGGCCCGTTGAGAGGTTGATAGGAAGAGGAAATTCAGGAGAACGACGTTTTATATTATTAAAGTTGGTAACTAGCAGGGACACGGTAGCGAGACTGCAGGCAGTTAAGAATAGGATTGCTTACATTAGTTAGATCGCCAGAAAAGAACCATTGGTCCTGGAACCTTTGTGGATTAGTAGAAGTCAGTTCAAGATTAAATAACTTTTTGATAGATGAATGCGACTCTACGGAGTATAAACTGTTAGGGACAGTACACGTAGTTGATAGGTTAGGATCTCACATAACATTTATCTTTCTCAGCTGAGATGAGATAAATACAAGTCAGCAGCTGAATTCATTTAGTCTTAGGAATTTACTTACTTGCTTACATACTTTACTTATTTACATGTACGTAATATTACCATGCTCATATTTATACTCAATGAATTTATGTATTTATTGGAATTTTATCGAAGTTATTATTGTTGCGGACATCAATATTGTAAATACTTGAAGTTTTACTTGTTATTAAAGTTCCATTGAACTTTAATTCAATTTGAGGAAATAATTTCATATCGTTACCAATGCACACAATTGTGAAAAAGCGATGAACGATTAGTGATTCAGTGATTGCTGAATGATGAATCCAAGGACTGGATTTGTACTTAAGATTTAGATTAATTGGTGATCGATTGAGTAGTGATGAATGGCTGCTGATGTGACATAAATAAGCAGTACAATTAAGACTTAGAATAATTAATCTGGACTAGAGGTTATAAGATAAGAAGGCCAATCTTGTATATTTCAAGAAAACGGAACTCGTCATTGAGCTCGAATAACTACGCTAGCCAAGTGAGACCAAGAGAGACAATATTAAGATTTGAGAATTTGAGATAGAGCCTATATTTATAACTGATTGTCGAGGCCGTGATTGATTGATTGATTGATTGCCCTGATGCGGTGACTGTTGTTGTGTCACTGATTGTGCACACGGCATGAATGAACACTGTGAACAGAGAAACGTGGAACACGAGATTGTATACAAAGTGAATGGAAGAATTCCTCATGGCGAAATTGTATCGTGGACGTTGCTCGATAAATTACATGATTATTTTACAGTTATGAATTATTGAAACTCACCAGATTTTATGTTTGAAATTCTTGTTTGAGACAAAAAGAAGTGATGAACAAAGAAAATTAACTGATGATTTTCTACGGAGAATTCTGGAGCATCCGTCCACGATCCTTTTGTTTGTCTTGGCGGAAAGGCAAGGGGTGTGTTAGCTAGTGCGCAAGAATTGACCAATGACGAGGCTTAGTACAGAAATGTGGGTTGGAGTAGATACGGCAGATCTGATTGGGCAAATGATAGCTCTTTAAATTAGGCTTCAAAACTTCGAGAGATTATAATTATTTATGGCTAGATATGATTCTATATCGAGGCCAAGAGCTCAATAACTCTATAAACTGTTGTGGTGGCAGCAATCCAATTTTTAGAGGGGTCTCACGTTACAATAATAATAAAAAGCATGCAACAGATGTAATGTTTAGATTAATAATAATATTACACTCGCACATGTACTACTCTCGTTTCAGTGACTCGTCATGGTTGTCACTACAGACATTACACAAAAGAAATTGAGACAGCTCTCCGAAGCAGCATCAGGTTATATATAATTAAGAACATTGTAAACTGGTCCAGCATGATTCAATAATAAAAATAATAATTGTATTTATATGGCGCTTTATATACGGGCGTTTCTATTAAATTTAAGCGCACTGGTTGTCTGTTTAAGTAAACTAGTAAACACGATAACATTCAAGACATTGTCATTCAAATTCTAAGTTCGATATTTCTTACTTAAACAAAATTCAAGGCGAAGGTCTATGGTACTTTAGGCCTAGAATCTAGGCTAGATGCAGGGCACCTGCAACTTTTGCTATCGTTGGCAAAGCGCAGTTAGCCGGCCAGGATCGGCGCACCAAAAACTAACAGACCGCTGGGCAAGATCTTACCCGGCGCGGCCTAGTTCCCCAGAGTGAGCATCTTGCGCATTCAGCGTCGTGATCAATCTTGAACAGGTCCACATCTACCGCAGATTGTCGGTAATGATGCCATGAGCTTTACTTTTTAGGCTTGAGCACTGTCATAATATACAGATCTTCGGGAAATTTCTGATCTTTTCGAAAAATATTACCAGTTGACTATTTAAAATGACCGTTTTAGAGTTCAAAGATAAACATTTTGTTTTGTAATGCAAGAGAGGGGGACTGGGTGGGATGTGGGATAATACGTTTTGTACAGTGAACTCACTAGCAGCCACGACGAACACATCCCAATTATTAAGAGGAACGTTAAAGAAAATACATATTTACTTACATTTCATGGTATCATACGCCATTTCTTTGATAAGAATGTCCCCGGAGAATTTTCTGCTTTCGTGAGATTTACTGACAAACTCCTTCTAAAACAAAAAATTCTCAAAAAACGAAGTTTTTTTGAGATTTGTGTTGAAATGGCACAAAAGTAGCACTACCCGTACGGCCGCCATTTTCCCTATTTCGTGTCCAAATCGTAGGGAATTGTGGGAATGAAAAAAATGAATTATGTATGATCTTATACATAAAACATTAATATGAGCCACTAACCAATCATCGAACAGTATTTAACGGGTTTTTGACGTCATTCCTCTTGAATAAACATTTATTCAAATTGACCCTCCTAGCTCACTGTTCAAATTGGCCAAAGCTCCCACAATGCATCCAATGCAAAGCCTATGGAATGTCAAAGGTCAGATTTTAGTTGGCCATCTAGCCCTCCTTCGGATAGCCTTTTGACAAGGCCTCGTGACTTGGCCATTTTCCTCGCCATGCTGTGCCTGAGATGAGACTAGCCGGCGACGAAAAGAATCAACACGGCCGGGGTGAACGCGCGATCGAGCGACTTTAGTCGCGAGGCCTTTTGGAACCTGGGTTTCCATCGTCCGATATGAATTATTCACGAGTTGACATTCGCATGCTAACACGCCTACACCGAGGATTATCGACCAATCACAACGGTCTCTGCGGGGCTTGCTTTCCATGTGATTCGGTCATGATTGATGTAGCTTGCGCCGGGTGCAGTACGTGCCGAGCGAGCTAGTGCTCGAGATGAAGGCGAATTTCATACCAAATTTATGCTGACGTCATGCGAAGATACGTCCGCTGATCATATGAATTTGTCATGTTCACTTAACGCGAACCGGTCGTGATCCCCGATCTTTCGACAGAAATTTGGCGAAAACACGTCCTTTTCGGCACATTTTAAATCATATCTCGAGAACCGCGCAATATTTTTCATGGGGGCAAACGGTTTATAAAACTTTGATTAATTCTACATCTCATGATATCAGTTATTTTTTAATTGAATGAAAAAAACCGCCGTCTATTTTCGACTGAAAATGCATGGTTTCATGCTTTTTGTGTGAGGAGAAGCACTTTTTTGCACTCATTGCTCTCGTATTCCTCCTATAGCTTCTGACTTACGTGTCAAAATGTATGGGGGCAAAGACTAGCAAATAGCCAAGATGTTACTCTTTCTTGTGATATCAGGTTCGTCCTGATTGGTCGAAAAAAACCGCCGTCTATTTTGCATAATTAAAAAGAAACATAGCAAAAAAGATGTCATGTATATAAAGCACGTACAGTATGTAATGCTGTGTATATAGGCTCGATTTGGACTGTGCCATTGTAAAACGGGGTGCATCAATCCAATGTGTGTGTTGAACGACCGTGAATGCGAATTGAGCAGTCGTTACAGCTGTGGAGTGATATGTTGCATACCGTGGATGAAATGGATGAATCATGTCGAATGAGAAAGTGTAAAATTCTTCCTTCCCGCGTACGCACTGTTGTGTACTCGGAGTGAGATTCGTAAATAGCAGCTCTTCTGTCCCTCCCTTCTCCGCTGCCCCCCATTGCTATAATAGAACAGCCGCGAACAAAACACCGATTTATACAGAGCAATGACCTGGACCACCCAGCTGATCGAGCGCGTACTCGAGTCGCGTTTGTATGTGCGCACAGCTGACTAAAGCAGAATTAAACCTTCAAATTATGTGAACAAATCAGGGGGTGAGAAATTCATATGTGGCTCCTACCAAAAAGGTAGCAGATCCTCGCTCGGAACAAAGGATAACATAAGAAATACAAGCCAGGTTCCAAAAGGCCATCGCGACACGTCGCTCGATAGCGCATTCACCGGGCTGGGCGGCTAGTCTTGTTATGCAGCCACTACTAAGCTTACTTGCCAAGAAAAATAGCCAAGTCACGAGGGCCTTGTCAAAATGCTATCCTTCGGAGGGCATACTGTGTATGATCGAATCTCTTTGCCTACACCGGGTATTACGGGGATACGATACCGCGATCTGTGCGTTGTGAATGGGTATGAGCCTTCTACATCTTTAGGAGTTCTGTGCTTCTTACGCGCATGCAGTTGAAGTGCGCGCACATTTTGGTAGGCATGCCAACAAAAAAGATTGATAGCGACATGAAGACAAAAGGAGATACTATGAATAGATGCAGATTTCAAAAAATATATATAATGCAAGAATACATTATTTGAAAGATTATTCTATTCATGATACCATGTAAATTTTATTTCTATAATCTATAATCTTATCGTAAATAGGCACCTTTGTGATCAGTGATTGTACCAGTGTGCTAAATTCATGACGTTTTCGCAGGCCCGTAACTGGGGGGGGTTCAGGGGGTTCGAACCCCCCCCCCCCCCCCCGTTTTCGAGCAGAGGTCCGCTTAAAAACAAAAAGATAAATAAAAACAAAAGAAGCGAGGGGAGAGATGATGGAAAGGGAAAATAACGTGATAAAATATCGGTCTTTCCGTCTATTTCTAAACATTTTATTTTGATTTTGTCCCGTAACCTCTTAATCTGGCAAATCTATAATTAATCAATGTCGTCTTTCACCATTCAATTTCGAAATTTGTACATTATGACATGTTGCAATCGATTTTCTTTCAAAGCGTCATTCAAAGAATTATTCAAAATTCGTTTGTAGTGTCGCCCCCAAACTGGCGAGAAGAAATCTGCTTCAACAACAAAAATAATTAGGCGAAAAAAATTATCCAAAGTGACATCAGAATAGTGAGTTTTAGGTTAAATTATTAAAAACATTTCCATACCAACTGGCTTCGATAGGGGAGGGGCGCACAAGGGGGTCACGTGAAAGGGGAGAGAGGAAGGAAAGTGGAAAATAATGTGAGATAACAACGTTTCCATTCAATTTGAACACTTTTTTATTTGCTATTGTCCTGCAACTTAATAAGGCCTATACAATATACGTCTTTGGCCATTCATTTTCGGAATTAATTGTTCATTTTGCTATAGATTTTGTCAGACTGAAAGAGTTCAAAGAGTTATTCAAAATTGTTACCCGCTCGTTGTAAGGTCTTGTCTATGTGACGAATTTGAATGACAATTTCTTGGAATCGACTTCCTAAAGATGGATTTGATGATAAAATTTTACAGCTGATTGCCAGGTCGGACGAATTCGAATAAAATCAGACGAAAATGAATGGAGATATGGAATAGAGAGAGGGGTATTTGATGTGTGTATTCACTTTAAAATCGAAAATTTTCCCGTTCTCAAGTTGCATGGAGTACTCCTGGCGGCTTTTGCTAAACAATCGCACTGCAAAAACCAGGGTGTTAAATTCAACACCATGGGTGTTAAAAGTTATTCTTTCCCGGTATCTATATCCTGCAACACCGAAAGATTAAAAGAACACCTAGTTTCGGATTAAATCAAAATTAACACCCAGAATGGTGTTGAATATTCAACACCAATGATCAACACCACTGGTGTTATTTAAACACCAATATTGTACACCATCCATGGTATTAAAAATAATTTACACCAATAATTTACACCATAGCTGGTGTCAGATTAACGCCATGTCCTATATCATCTTGGTGCACACACAGAAATGTTTTACAAAAATTATGTAAAAAATTATGTTAAATAGGAACTCCATAACTTTTTTGTAAATTTTAGCTAACAATATATTCGACGATAATTATGTAAAATGTCATGTTAAATATAGGTACTTAAAATTCATGTGTAAATTTTACCTAACAAACAATTCTACACATGTATTATGTGGTTGGGCAAATTCAGTTGCCCAATTGTTTCCTTTTTCCTCCAACCCAGGTAAAAAAAAAATAAACCTGCTTGTTATGTCTTTCTGGGTCCTTAAGTTATTAATCCTAACCTATCCTACTTTAAGCTATCCTATCCTACATGCATATCTTAACCTATCCTATCCTAGTCCTATCCTATCCTAGTCCTATCCTATCCTGTTGGTACAGTCTAGTGCAAGCTGTTATATACCCATTATAATTTTTTATGCATATGGTAAGAGTTATTAAAATCGGGCCACCCCAAACCATACGCTACTGAAAATTCATGAATATTCATATAAGTGTTTCCCCCAATATTGAGGGAAAAATACGAAAATGCATTTTTTACAAAACCGTTTGCAAAACATTTTTACTTAATGACGACAAATTACATTGTGCATGTTAAATAAACTTAACGAAAAGGGCAATATTGTAAAAATCTTTATGAAGAAATATCTTACAGCGTTACTTTGCAAGATTTGTTCAGTCAGTTTTACATAACTGTGTATCAAAATCATGTTAATGTCAATTAACTTCGATTCTCGTTCCTACCGGTCACGCGTCGATAAAGTTTGGTGCATGCGCTGCTGCACTATGCTTAGACCAATCAGGAGCTAGCGATCCCGCGGTATTTCTGTTAATTTATTTTGCGCATGCGTGTTTTAAATAAATTACACCCGACGGTGTAATCAACCGAACTATTCCAACAGATTTGATTACGGAGCCATAACAATGATTCTCTGGGTGTTATAATAACACCATAAGAATACATTTAATTGTACACCAACGTAGTGTTGAATATTTAACACCCTGGTTTTTGCAGTGCGGGTAACGTCGCGTCGCGTTGATAGAAATTTTCGAACATTTTTCAGGAAGGTGTCTTCAAGGGGACAAATTGAAAAAGAGTCCATCTCAGTATGATTTTTCCCGTTTTCAGGCTAAAAACGACAAACAAGGGAATAAAGAAAACAATAGAAGGATAATGCAAAGAAAAACATGAACTATAAAGAGAGAATAGAAGGGTAGGAAGGATGGAAGAAAATATGATGAAAGGAAACAAAGAATACAACAAAAGGAAAGTTGGAAAGTAAAAATAAGTGGATAAAAACAAAGAAAAACATATTAAAGAAAGATAGAGACATAAATGATAGAAGGATAAAGATATTAAGAGTAACATAAGGAAAGATAGAAGAGAAAATGCAATTGCGGCAAGCTGGCGCGCGTGCCGGGCTAGACTCGAGCGAGCTAGCTGCGAGATTCTTTTCACATTTTTAGCACTTAGTGTAGGCCTATTACTGGATACTTATGAAGTTTTTACGTTATACAAATAAAATGTACATCCAATGTTTATCACGTAATGAATAGTAAAATAAAAATCATTCAGAAAAAATTGTGATTTAGTAATGTTTTTTTTTTTTTTTTCTCAGAAAAAAAGGTTTTGAAATATTAAACTATGAATAATTCTAAAGCAAGTCCTAACTTCAACTCTTTTTTTGGGGGGGGGGGGGGTAGCGTGTGTGTGTGTTCCATTTTTTTTTTACAGGGTAATTATTTTGTTTTTCATTGCTATATTGTCCTTTTGCGGTTTACATATATTAGAGAGATGTGAGAGAGATAGAACGACAGAGATATAGAACGAGATTGAGATAGAGAGAAAATGTAGAGATTAAGAACTGGTAGATCAGGTTAAACAACGAAGACAAAGAAGATGATCGAATAACAAGAGCAAGGGGAAGAAAGAGAAAGCGAGAAATGGAGCTTCAGTGCACAGAAGGATATGGGAAAAAAGAGAGAAAGAAGAGATTGATCAGGTAAGAGTGAGCATTTTGTCCGTCCGTGACGCTTGTGATATCCCATGTTGAGAGGCTTTACCTAACTTGTTCGTATCTTGGTAAAATGATTTCTTAGAAAATTCTGATATGTCTACTTATTTGGGCCATACAATTTTCAGCATGGGTGTTGTTAAAAATTGCCATGTTTAGCAAAAATCCGTTACATCCTCTTTAGCATTCGCTACAAAATCAGGGGTTCGACATAAACTTGGCAGATGATTGAAAACCCTGTTTATGTAACTAACATTTAATAAGAAAATATTTGACAAGTTTAATTTATTTGGATTGAAATTACAAAAGGGGACGAGGAAGTCAAGCAATCAATTTCTATCTCGTCCGTCCGTCACAATGAACATTTTTCCGATTTGCATATCAGGCCCCTAGCCAGGGGGTCGGAGGGGTCGGACGACCCCCACCTCCACCTTCTTGGGATGATATCTGCTTTTTCATGAAAAAAAATATTGGCAACACTGCAGCTCACTTCACCATCATTCACAACCCCTAGCTTTCCCCTTGGAGTCATTAAATTACAGCAGTAAGCATCTATATTTTATCATTTTCCGGGGGGGGGGGGCATGCACCCGGACCCCAAGCAAGGACCTTACAAAAAGGTCCACTTTGCCAACTTCCCCTTTAGAAACCCTGGCTACTGGCCTGCATATAGAAACCATGACAACCATGTTTTTTTCATAATCCTTTGTGATACTCTTTATGATAAACCCCGAAGTTACCCATGTTTATTTGTTAATTAATATTCATAACCCCCCCCCCCCCGCCCCGCCATGAAATTATTTTTTTTTCCATCTTTCATAATGTTACTGTTTATATTTATTCTTTTTATCCTCTTTTTTTATTGCTTTCCATCTTCACTTTGTTATTTTTTGTTCCCTTTTATCATCTTCTCTTCCACCTTTCTTCATGTTTATATTTATCTTTTTATCATTTTTCTCTCTATCTCTCGCTTTGTCATTTCTTGCTTTTATCTATCTATCAATTATCTTTCCATCCTTCCTCTCGTTATGATATTCTTTGTTTCCTGTTATCATTTTCTCCCCACACCTTCCTCACGTTAATCTTTATCCTTCTATCATTTCTCTCTGTCTTTCTTTATATAAGTTAAACTTTTTCTATCCTATCATTTGTCTCTCTATCTTTCATATTATTCTTTTTAAAATCATTTTCTGCTTCCCATCTTTATTTACTTTCCTTAAAACATTCTTTGCTTTTATCCTATCATTTTGTTTTCCTTTCATCTTTTCTTTCGTTATGTTATTCCTTTATTCAAATTATCATCTTCTCTTCTATCTTTCCTTATGTTACTCTTAATATCTTTATCCTTCAATCATTTATGTCTCTATCTTTCTTTAATATGTTTTTCTTTGTTTTTATCCACTTATTTTTACTTTCCAACTTTCCTTTTGTTGTATTCTTTGTTTCCTTTCATCATATTTTCTTCCATCCTTCCTACCCTTCTATTCTCTCTTTATAGTTCATGTTTTTCTTTGCATTATCCTTCTATTGTTTTCTTTATTCCCTTGTTTGTCGTTTTTAGCCTGAAAACGGGAAAAATCATACTGAGATGGACTCTTTTTCAATTTGTCCCCTTGAAGACACCTTCCTGAAAAATGTTCGAAAATTTCTACCAACGCGACGCGACGTTACCCGACTGTTTAGCAAAAGCCCTCCTGGCGGACCCGGTCTAGTCATCCAGGCCCTCTATAATACAAGCCTGTTCAACCGGATTACCATGAGAGTATTTTATAAAATATCGACTTCTTGGAAACTATAATCAGAAATAAGATGCCCCAATATAACATCTGGAAACATTTGGGAGATACAGTAAAGTGAGCTTTCGTCGCTTGCTTCGCTCATTCACAAAACTCTGAAACGAGATAGAAACGAGATAGCAGCGAGAATATTTCCATAGTATATGTTTTTGTAATATGTCTATGAATATTCAACGTTATGACAATTTTCGGGCACGTCACTGCCTTATCGCCATGGCGCCCAGATATTAGGGTTACCTTTCTTTAAAAGAACAGCAAAGTGCCCCCCCCCGTTCGCTACACTTCCTAAAAACTTTATAATTATGAATGATTCCTGCATATGGCAGCTAGATGAGATATATCTTTACATTTCACATATTGGTGACTCATGAAATAAAATTTTGCAATTTAAAAGTACATTTTTATTTTTCTCTCGCTCGCTTTGCATGCTCGCAGTATATGGAATCCAACACAGTGGTATAGATGTTCGGGCTTCACAACTGACCCACGTACCCCCTGTCAAATAATTCTGACTACGCTCATGCCCATGCCCTTGTATGGGCACACCCCCTGACCCGACACCCCTACTCGGTCGCTTCGCTCCCTCAGAAAGGTCCACTTTTTCCAATGTTGAACCCCCCTCAAAAATCCTAGTTACGGGCCTGTAGAGCAATGTTCAGACTATCGAAAAAATGTAGTGTCATTAAAATAAAAGTGGCTTTGACCATCGCGGAATAGTCTTTTTGCAGACGGTCATTTTCCATACTTTACGTGTAATATATATGTGAATAGAGGGGAGGGGAAGGTAATTTTGAACCATTCCGCTAGCGCTCAGAGAAAAATTCGGAAAAAGTAACTACACACAAAAAACAAGAACTCCCTGTTTCGAGTAAAACCCTTAACTCAAATAGCCGGGTGAATTTTACACCTAAACTGGAGTAAATGACCAAGCATCACATTGTTACCGCCGTGATGAGTTTCATTTTACTCGATGTTATACAGTATAAACAGAACTCACTTTAATGAGTATTCTCAACTGGTAAAGGAAGAAAGTGAGTAAACATGCTCAGCGGATGCTCAGTTCTCGATGAAAATCACGTTAAATGAGTAAATTTACTGCCTAGTTAGTAAAACAAGTCGTTAACGCATCCCTGAGTTTTTATTAAAATGTGGGATATTTACTCATTGACTCGTTCTTCGAAAACTTTCAATACTATGGTACATGTCAAGTGAGTGATCTCACACACTTCATGTGAGAAAATCCCGGGAGAAAATATTATCAACGAATCTGAGTATGACCGCACGCGTCTTTTTTTTTGTAACCGAGCCTAGGCAGATTTCGCATTTTTCATGAATATTCATGACGCAGGGTCGGGAAACGGTTACGATTGGTCTTCATGAAAGCACGGTCGCCGGTGGGGGAAAAAACGTTCAACGTGTACGCGCCTAGCCTACGTTCATGTATGTATTGTTTAATTTAACATATTCACCCCACCTATGCAATGTGGCACGTAAAAATTGGATTGAGCAGTCAATTTCAAAATCAAGTTTTGCATTAATTTATTGCATGTGCGGAGATCTAATTTAGTAATTAGCTCTTTTGAGGACACCCTCCTTTTCCGACAAAAATTGACACTGCAGTTGTAGTTGGCATTACTCTGAAAATAGGTCTAGGCCTAGGCTATGCGTATATTGACAATTGCCCATCGTAATATTCTCCACAAATGAACTTTACAATATGCAGAATCAAGACACAGACTCTAGGCTAGGTCTAACAACGTTAGAGTCTTACTGTTCACGTTAGAAATTAAATTTCCTTGCATGCACAATGTAATTAACACTTGCACCCTGCTCCTGTAACGCACATTGCCCTGAGGTAGAAGAACTACAAGAGTCTTCAGGACTGAAAGAAGCAGACTACTACTAACGTTCCAAACGTTAGTACCAAGAAAACAAATTATTTTGGTGACCTTTTAGCTGATGAAAACAAAGTGCGTAACTAGTTATTGTAGGTAGATCTAAAATCATCTAGATGTAGATCTACCCCCATCAATCATTTACTAGTACTGATTAGATCTAGGTCTAACTCATCATGCTCATTGACCTTAAAATAATTCACTTAATCTAAACTTAACTGAAATTGAAAATTGTAACAAAATTGGTCTAGTTAGAGTAGATCGATCTAGAGTAGTTACTAGAGTCTTGGCTAGACTTGCAAATTTGATGATATCACACCATCACATTCCGATTCCATTTTGAAGTTGGGTCTACCACACGTCTATTATTAGGCCAGCATTTTGAGGGATACGTGGAGGCAATTCTAACTCTTATAAAATTGAGATCTAACTTAGATCGATAATAAATTCAGTGCAAAAACGTAGGCTAGGCGCCTACACGTTGAACACATACGATCATAATATATGCGTACGTGCGTGCAGGCCAGGGACTTTTTCCCCCCACCGGCGAGCGTGCTTTCATGAAGACCAATCGGAACCGTTTCCCGACCCTGCGTCATGAATATTCATGAAAAATGCGAAATCTGCCTAGGCTTGGTTACAAAAAAAAAAAGACGCTGACCGCACGTGCGTGAGCTCGCGCTCGCGATCGCCAATATGCAATGCATCATGCACATGTACTGATATTGGGAAGAGCGAAGAGGTAAGAGTTTCTTTCATTTTCATTTGAATACCTGTAAGTTTGTCTGCGTTTTTATGGGGGAAAAGATACGTACTTTTAATTGTTAGGTCATGACTTATTCTGACATTGCTGCGTTTCCTATAATTTAAAGAGGTCTGTTCCCCCCCCCCCGATTTGTTTTGTCCTTGACCTGCTCCCACTCGAATAATTGTGTGATCAACATAAGGTACCGCTAATGATACATGTATAAGCTAACAAGGAAGCTATTCCTGTTCTTATGTCACAATCTCTCCCCCCCCCCTCCCCCATAAAAACGCAGACATCAAGCAAACTTACAGGTATTCAAATGAAATTGAAACAAACTGTGTCGGCGAATATCAGTAAGTGCATTATGCACTGCATATTGGCGATCGCGAGGGCGAGCTCACACACGTGGCGGTCACATGGTTCTACAATCTCCGCCTAGTTGCTTTTTCCGAATTTTTCTGAGCGCTAGCGAAAGTTACATCACCCCGCCCCCAGTCCCGTATATATAATACGTTAGTATTGAAAATGACCGTCTGCAAATAGACAATTCCGCTATCGTCAAAGACACTTTTATTTTAATGAAATTACACTTTTTCGAACCATTCCGCTATCGCTCAGAGAAAAAGTGACTAGGTGGAGATTGTATAGAGCAAGGTTCAGACTATCGAAAAATGTAATTTCATTAAAATAAAAGTGGCTTTGACCATAGCGGAATAGTCTTTGTGCAGACGGTCATTTACGTGTAATATACATGTATAAGTGAATAGACGGGGGTGACTTTGAATCATTCCGCTAGCGCTCAGAGAAAAATTCGGAAAACGTGACTAGACGGAGATTTTAGAGCAAGGTTCAGACTATCGAAAAAAATGTAATTTCATTAAAATAAAAGTGGCTTTGACGATAGCGGAATAGTCTTTTTGCAGACGGTCATTTTCAATACTAACGTAAGGTAATTTCTCAAACTATCGCCTTGAAATGGAAGGAACGATTCAATTCCTTAATTAAGCAAGGAAACCTACTGCAATTACTGGAAGAGGAAGAAAGCGACCTGACATGGCGATCTGCTATATATAATCTACCGAAAGGTGTACTCAGTTTTGCAGCAAGGACTGCTATAGATTGCCTTCCCAGTCCTGACAACCCGATGTTATGGGGGAAAACACTAACTGAAAAATGCCCATTATGTAGCGGGAGGGGAACCCTACAACATATCCTCAATATGTGTCCAACCGCTTTATCCCAAGTTCGACTCACTTATAGACATAAGTGTTATGAGGTATATGGTAACTGAGTTAAAGGATAAAGCCGACAAAAACCAGGTAACTATGTCTTTGTACGCAGATTTACCAGGCAGTATAGAGTAAGTGGTGGAACAGTCCCCCTCATGTACTCCCTACTACCGAAAAACCAGACATTGTATTGTATTTTCCAGGTAAACTGGTAGTCCTTGTAGAACTCACCGTCCCATTTGAACCTGTGGGGATGGTATGGTGTATTTAACAAAAAATTCAAACTAAAAATATACGTGTTCAACAACCTCCTCACTAAATTTAAACTTAATGTTCATTCATTTCTTGTGAGATCAAATTAACACAATCAAATTAATTGCTGGTGGTTTAATGTTTTATATATATATATTCACCAAAACAATTTCAAATAAATATACAAAGTAAATGCTTAAGTGGCTCTGTTTCTATAGCGGAAGGCCGCCGCTGTAATAAGCATAAAAAATGTAGAGTAGTGTGAGCACAAGCTAATTTGGCGAAACTTATGGTTCACAAAATATGAGTAAACGAAATGCAAAAAAAGGAATCGTTAAATACTTAAACTTATGCGATATATGTGTGTATATATATATATATATATATATATACAAATTATGTATAACAATGCGCCCTCCCGGCTATTACCATAATGGCTTTATGGCAACACAAGGACTTGGGACCCTTGTTGTGCGGTTACACATTGTGGGGAAGAATTGCATAGTGGAGTCACCAGAGTTCTCAAACTGCGAGCATAGCATATAACGCAAATAGTGAACGTCTCACATAGAGACTCTCCACGCAATCTAAGACAGTGCTCAAACTGCATGTGCAGCGAGCGTTAATACAAATTATGTATAACAATGCGCCTCCCGGCTATTACCATAATGGCTTTATGGCAACACAAGGACTTGGGACCCTTGTTGTGCGGTTACACATTGTGGGGAAGAATTGCATAGTGGAGTCACCAGAGTTCTCAAACTGCGAGCATAGCATATAACGCAAATAGTGAACGTCTCACATAGAGACTCTCCACGCAATCTAAGACAGTGCTCAAACTGCATGTGCAGCGAGCGTTAATACAAATTATGTATAACAATGCGCCCTCCCGGCTATTACCATAATGCCATTATGGTAATAGCCGGGAGGGCGCATTGTTATACATAAATATGTGCGCCTGGTTGGTGCAAGACGGCAATCAAAACTGGTGCCAATTCAGATAACAATTCTTTAACAAAAATGATCACTAAAGTAATTCAGCACTTAAGGTACAACAAATATGATAAATTGCTCAAAAAGAAGTGAGAAATAATATGCCCTCAGTTATGGGTTGCTTGGCAAGAATGTTTGGGTGTAAAACTCACGGCAGCAACAGAGTCAGAATGTTGGTTGAAACCTTGGACAGCGTAGATGGACACGTGGTATTCGCCCGCGGAATGCAGCGGTGAGCACGAGTCTGTTGTAAGTTCAGATGAGCTAGGTTGACGGCTCTATATACTCGATGGAATGAAGGTGTCCAGAAAGTTTCTCAATTCTGCTCCCTTGAAGAATCTAGTTGCAGAGATGAAATAGCTTCGTTGTATGCCGTGGATTAAAAGTCTGTTACCAAAAGCTGGCTAAAACAGCGAAGCCAGGTGTCAGCAGGTTGCTGAAGAAAGTTCTTCGGGAGTCGAACCCGGTTAAAAAATAAGCTTCAATATCTAGTGTACCTTCTCAGTGACTGATGTAGGACTGATGTAGGAGTGAAAAAAAGAATTTATTTATTTATTTATTTAGATTTTAATGGCGTTTATCAGCTACTAGGGCTATGTACGCCAGAAGCTAGCTTATGTCTTGAAATTAATTTAGTTCTGGTAACAGATATGTCGAAGTACATTATGGAGAACAAAGTATGAGAAAAACTTTTTTTTTTTTTTTAAACAGGACATACCTGAGCTATACAATATCTCTATTTAATTAAACAAGTTTCACTTTCACACGTCCACCCCACCCAAGCGTCACCCCCGTGAGGTCCGGCTCCGTCTTGCCGCTCCGTTCACCGGCAATTTAAGGGGCAAGCCCGGCCGGCACATAACTCACAGAGAGCTCTAGCATCAGGAACCGGGCCCCAGAAGGACATCTGCGCCAAAGGCGGTTGCGGGTGCATGAAAAGAGAAAACACAAACTGTACAGTAATATAAAAGTATATCGAGATAGCAGTTTCTAGATTTCAATATCACACTTGATAAGAAAGTTTATGACCTCTTTAAAAGGAGCCGTAGGTCCTTGTAATAAGGCATTCATGTCCAACGTGTTTTTACCCAATTTGCACAATTTCTTTTTTAAATCATAACGTTGCGGATCATATTTCAAACATTCCAAAAATATGTGAGTGACTGTTTCGGGGACATTACACCTGTCACACAGACCATTTGGATGTTTCCCAATTTTATGTAAATAAACATTTAAAGACTTTCCAAGACCCATACGGAGTCTATGGAAGGTCACCTCATTTATTCTGTTACCATTCCAACTCTGCATTTTCATCCCAGCAACATTGCCATGCCAATTTTAATTTTAATTTAGCAATACGTTTTAACTCATTCATATTCATTTTTAAATGTACATCGATATTTTCCCTACATGCAGCCTTCTTTGCAATCATGTCTACACATTCATTGCCAAAAATACCACAGTGACTTGGAACCCAGTCAAAGGTGAAAAAAAAAAAAAAAAAAAAAAAAAAAAGCACAGACTTTCACTTTATATAAACATGTAGTGGAAAAGTACTGTAAATGCTAAGGACAAAATTGGCATGTGATGTTCACATGACCAAAACACAAAAGAGCATAGTGGTAGCTACTGTCATGGAAATTATAGTATGTACAGGGAGATGCAGACAGGTGTAATGTTATGTAATACAAGTACAATGTTTAGATAATGGTAATTTATCACATGTACAGGAAATGGCTGGTTGTCACCAGCTGTATATAAAATAAATCTGTCAGCTATTTTGGATTAGCTAAATAAAGAGGAATTGATCTTAAATGCATAAAATTATTTAACCCCCCCCCCAAAAAAAATGCATTAACGCTACAAACCCAACATAAAGAAAGCCCGGGATAGGAAAGTCGAACGGTATTGTCAGTTAAACGAGGATATCAAGGGGAAGGATATCGAGTCACACTTGGTTTGCTTTGAGATTGGCAGCAGGGGGGTAGTCACAAAGGAAAACCAAAAGCAAATAAAAAAAAATATTCCGTTTTGTTGGGGAGAAAGCATCTAAGAGTGTCGTGAATAAGTTAAGTCAATTAGCACTTATTGGTTCCTATGTTATATTCAACGCAAGGTCAGACCTTTCTTGGACGGACATAACTCTGTTAGATTAAATATACCCATATTATGTCCCCATACTTTCGGCTTATAACAGACCAAATTGATATAGATAGACATTGCTTTTCTAGGCTTTCATTGCGAATATAGACTTTAAAATAAGCAGTTTATGTATTTCCCACAGTACGAATTTTTATATTAATACAGTCTCCACCATTTTGTATGACGTTTTTGTTCCATATTGTAAAAATGCTTATATCATTCTACACCATTCATAAATCAATATGTAATCCCCCTGCAGTAAAATCATTATGGTTTATTCTCTGAATGCTCTATATTCATATTACACATGTATATATATATATATATTTTCTATTCTGTGTTCAAGAATGTAAGACGGTGTAAAAAAATATACATCCTTTCAACCTCGATACTTAATGATGATGACGAAGGAGATCACGATAATAATAATAATAATAATAATAATAAAAATAATAAAAATAGTAATGATAATATAATAATAAAATAATAAAAGTACTAATGATGGTGATGATAACAATACTACTAATAACAATATAATAATAAAAGTAATAATAGTAATAATATAACAATAATATTATTAAAAATTATAATAATAATAATAATAATATTAATAATGATAATAATGTTACCATTATTTTTTTCATATTTGATATACATAATTGTGTACTCGATTTGTTATGTGCCTATTGCCTTGTTTTTGTCATATGATTGTATATATATATATACCCTGTACAATGTTGAAGAACTTGTATCCTGGGACTGATTGTTACCCTTTTATTATAACTTTTGAAATAAAAGGATTAAAAAAATATATATATACGGGATTGGGGGCGGGGTGATGTAACTTTGAACCATTCCACTAGCGCTCAGAGAAAAATTCGGAAAAAGCAACTAGGCGGAGATTTGTAGAACCATGTCCAAACTATCGAAAAAGTGTAATTTCATTAAAATAAAAGTAGCTTTGAATGGTCAAAGCAGAATAGTCTTTTTGCAGACGGTCATTTTCAATACTTACGTATTATAGATACGGGACTGGTGCGGGGTGATGTAGTTTTGAACCATTCCGCTAGCTCTCAGAGAAAAATTCGGAAAAAGCGACTACGTGCCGTTTGTAAGGGCAAGGTCCAAACTATCGAAAAAATGTATCTTCATTAAAATAAAAGTGGCTTTGACCATCGCGGAATAGCCTTTTTGAAGACGGTCATTTTCAAAACTTATGTATAATATGGATACGGGACTGGGGTCAAAGCCACTTTTATTTTAATGAAATTACACTTTTTCGATAGTTTGGACATGGTTCTACAATCTCCGCCTAGTTGCTTTTTCCGAATTTTTCTCTGAACGCTAGCGGAATGGTTCAAAGTTACATCATCCCGTGCCCAGTCCCGTATCTATATTATACGTAAGTATTGAAAATGACCGTCTGCAAAAGGACGATTCCGCTATGGGCAAAGCCACTTTTATTTTAATGAAATTAAAATGAGATTATAGAACAACGTCCAAACTATCGAAAATGTGTAATTTCATTAAAATAAAAGTAGCTTTGACCATAGCGGAATAGTCTTTTTTGCAGACGGTCATTTTCAAAACTTATGTATAATAATTATACGGGACTGGGGGGATGAGGTAATTTTGAACCATTCCGCTAGCGCTCACGGAAAAATTCGGAAAAAGTACCCAGGCGGAGATTGTCGAACAACGTCCAAACTATCGAAAAAGTGTAATTTCATTAAAATAAAAGTGGCTTTGACCATAGCGGAATAGTCTTTTTGCAGACGGTCATTTTCCATACTTTACGTGTAATATATATGTGAATAGAGGGCAGGGGGAGGTAATTTTGAACCATTCCGCGAGCGCTCAGAGAAAAACTCCGAAAAAGTAACTAGGCGGAGATCATACAACAACGTCCAAACTATCGAAAATGTGTAATTTCATTAAAATAAAATTAGCTTTGACCATAGCGAAATAGCCTTTTTTGCAGACGGTGATTTTCAAAACTTATGTATAATAAGGATACGGGACTGTGGGGGGGGGGGGGGGGGGATGAGGTAATTTTGAACCATTCCGCTAGCGCTCACGGAAAAAATCGGAAAAAGTAACAAGGCGGAGATTGTAGAACCATGTGCAAACTGTCGAAAAAGTGTAATTTCATTAGAATAAAAGTGGCTTTGACCATACTAAATTGCTATGTCTATCTTTCCAGTATAACATTTAACACTTCAATTCACATGGACTTCCCATCCTCATATATTAAGACCCACCTTGCAGAAGGACAAATGATAACGAGTAAAAATAATAGCTAATTAACTTGAGCTTCTTGCTCTGGTGACCTAAAATGCACCTTTTATTTGGATATCTTGTATCGCAATTTTCAACTACATGTACATTATGTGGACATACGAATCAGTGGAGAAATGCATAATTTCACTTTTGTCTGATAAGATAAATGTATATCAATAAAGCAATGTATTGCAGTTATTAACAATTTACATAGGTAAATATGTTCACCAGAACTGAAACACGTGTTTTTAGTTCTAGTAGCTATGCTCCAGGATCACTATGCAAGACGGCAGCTGATTGGCCAATCGTCTATACGTACAAGAGTGAAATCGTGTACGTACAAGAGTTAACTAGTATACGTACAGAGTTAACTAGTATACGTACAGAGTGTACGTATACTAAAAAAGGGCCTTCTGATTGGACAATTTCTGTACATATAGTAAAAATGCCTGTACGTATAGGAAATTGAGTATACGTATAGCAATACGAATTGTGGCAGCGATGGCCTTCCATAAATGTTCAACGCGCGGACACATACGTGCGCGACGTCGAGTCTATAAGGGGAACCGACATTTGCTCCGGCGGCAATTGCTCCTGCGACAAATGCTCCTAAAAATACGACAATTGCTCCGCGATAATTGCTCCTGCGACAATTGCTCCGTCGACATTTGCTCCTGCGATAATTGCTCCGGCGACATTTGCTCCTGCGACAATTGCTCCGACGACATTTGCTCCTGCGACAATTGCTCCGTCGACATTTGCTCCTGCGACAATTGCTCCGTCGACATTTGCTCCGATCGAGCGACAATTGCTCCGCGACAACTGCTCCGTCGATAAAAATGCATATATGCGGCAATTGCTCCTGCGACAATTGCTCCGTCGACATTTGCTCCGCGACAACTGCTCCGTCGATAGAAATGCATATATGCGACAATTGCTCCGTCGACATTTGCTCCGATCGAGCGACAACGGCTCCGTCGACAGAAATGCTTATATGCGACAATTGCTCCTGCGACAATTGCTCCGTCAACATTTGCTCCGATCGAGCGACAAATGCTCCGCGACAACTGACTGCTCCGTCGATAGAAATGCGACAATTGCTCCTGCGACAATTGCTTCGCCGACATTTGCTCCAAAATATGATTATTGTTCAGTCGTTAAAAATGAATATGCGACAATTGCTCCGCGACAATAAATTCGGTAGACATATAGTAGATAAAAAGGAATATGCGACATTTGCTCATCGACAATTGCTCCGCCAACATTTGCTCCATTTGAGCGACAATTCCTCCGCGACATTAGCTCCGTCGAAGAAAATGAATATGCGACAATATCATTGCCTCGAGATATCTCGAATATCTCGAAATACATGTATGTCGAGACAATTACTACCGTACCTCTAACTGCTTATTCCACGAGAGTACGATGACACTGGCGTCAATCCGTTTCGAGGAGTGGGATGGGGAATGAACAAAATATTTTGCCGAAATTTCTTGCTCACATTAATTTGACTATACACACCCCAAGACACATACTTTTATTTATTTTGCGAGCGAGCCAAAAATTACCATATCTTGCCTTAAAAGAAGTCTCGTTTTTTTGTCAAAATACACTCTGGACTTATAAGATATTTAAATGGTATATTTGGTTACCTCACTGCCAAATATTACATACTTCGCTGTTGTAAATGTTTGCTGTCCAAAACCACACTGTTTCTAAACATTGCGAGCAAGGAAAACGCACTCTCTTGGGGATAAAGTATCATTTCGTCATCAAAATACACCACAGTCCTATAACCTTTCTAAAATATATTCGTCCGCCTCCCGTTGCATGCCCAATTTGTTTGCCTTCCCAATAAGTTTCACTCTAGCTTTTCAGTGAGCGCAGCGAAAAATATTATGATATGCGGGCATCCGCTGCTGGAATAAAAATGATTGCTAATCGAAAACGTCTTGTTTCTAGATTTTATAAGCGGGCAAATATTGATTTTTTTTTTAAAATACTAAGAACAGGTTTAAGTGTATTGTTACAATCCCTTCTTGTGATTTTAGTAACGTACATTTATCGGCATCTTCCGTTCACACAGAGAGTATGATCAGGGTGTGATGATATGAATTGGCTAATGGTCACAGGCGGTCATGTCCTGAAAATTCATCTATTTTAGGTCAACTTGCCGCTCGAATCCTTGCAGACATAACTATCACTTTATGAGTTAAAGAATTAAGCATAAATATTGGATAAAAGACAAGATGCAAACCTATTCCCTTTCTTGATAATATAAATATAACCGGCATAGGTTAAGATAGTGAAATCAAGCGAGCGAAGCGAGCAACGCTTTAAATTAAATTAAATTCAATTCTTTCAATTCAGCTTTATTCAGATTCATATATAAAAGAGTATCATTAACATTAACATGCAAGAAATTATGATATAGTTTAGTGTGTTTAGACGGGCATAGTCATTAAAATTGCATGTAATTATTAAAACATAAAAAAGACTGACAATAAAAATAGGAACCTGGTTGCTGTATAAAAACCCTTGTGGGTTTGTCTTGACAGCCACGTTCAGGTTTTCCCTTCATTGTCATTCCTCTTTTTCCTTTCTCTTTTCCATTATATATTTCTTCTTTAAAAATTGGGGGTGTATTTTTTACACGCCATTCACCCTTCTTCCACCTCTACAAGCGATTATATTTAAAAATGTATTTATGGCTAGACAGGGGCGAATGGGGGGCTCTGACAATCAGCCCTGGGCACCCCCCCCCCCCCCCCGCACACAAAAGTGAAGATGGTGAGTGTACAATATATTTTGATCTAGTCCTTTAACCTTTAGTGTGCACATTTTTCTCTTTGCATTAGATGTTTTTAAAGAATCCATGTTCGGGGGGGGGGGGGGTGAGGTGTTTTGTTTGCCCGAAAATGACATTTTCTGGTCCAATTATCACACTTTTTACCCAAAATATCACATTCTATG
>CM046865.1:32427459-32479299 GCA_025617745.1 Heliocidaris erythrogramma | reverse complement strand
AAAAAGAGGGGGTCCAAAGGACAAAAATGATTTAAAACAAAAAAAATACTTCAGCTACGAATCTGCTTTTTTGTGTGCATGATACTTGTCAAGATGGAATGATTGTGGCAAGATTCAGAAAGATTGACCACCTGGTTTAGGAATTATCGGGTTGGCATTTTTCATTGTTGTGTGCGCAATGACGCGCGAACCTAAGCGTACGCGCGCGTCTAATTTTCTGAAATTGACCGATGGGTATTAGCTTTAATCGTGCCAAATATGATGAGAATGACTTTCCCGTTATGAAGATATGACCATGAACTAATACACGACAGGGAATCAAAATTTCCATAGGGTTGTACACAAACTACTGCAGACTACTTTCCAATAGACATAACACGCAAAATAAGGCAGTTTATTACATGGTTTGTGATTGTTTATGTTACAATAGTCGAAGAAGCAAAAAAAAAATAACAATTTATGGACCCACCGGAATCGAACCTGGGTCACCGGAATGGGAGGCAAGTGCTTTGACCAATATACCAAAATATTTCCATAGAGATCACACGTCAACGAAAAACGGGATTCTCAAATCCCATTTTGTAGTTGACAATTGGGCATGATCCCGACACTTGATCAAAAATTGGAGAACACATTTAGAAAAGCTTATAGTCTCAGCTACAACATATTAAAATCTGAAGGAAAAAGACCAAAAATAACTGAGATACTGCCCTGAGAACAATGTCATGTAGATTCAGGAGTCGAAAAGAAATCATCTTCCATGGACATAACACGCAAATAGGGAAATTCTGACATGGCGTCTTTAATTGAAAATTCACTATGATGGCTTCATCAAAATGAAAAATAATGGCACCTGATCTGGTAGAGAATTGTCTCAGCTATAACATATCAAAATTTGGAGAAAATCGACCACCTATTACTGAATTATTATCAAATGAATACAAAAATGATATTTTTGAGTTCTTATGCAAATATGACGTCAGAACATGAGATAAGCAAAGATTCTGCATGAATTCGAATCTATAACTCACAGGCTTTCAGAATACGTAAAGAAATTTGGGGGTATCCGCGCATTCTGAGGAGCTATGGCGAATTCTAGATAGGCATGTTTTCCCCACTTTTTACATGAGAATGCCCATTGACGCGCGCACGAAATTTGAAAGTTTGACGCACCCGTGTGGCATTATGGAAGGTCGAGAATGACTGTAAATAGTTGGAAATTGTCAAGAATAGTGTCAGGAAGACAAACCATGTGAAAAAACGGTGTTTTTACGTTATGTACGCGCGGACACGCACGGATGGAAAATTTTGAAATGCTTAAAATGTCCTGAACCGTACTCTAATTTGATTAAAAAGTGATTTTGAGCATTTCTAAATTTTGACGCGCGCGTACGTGCGCGTCATGATGCGTGCGCGGATTTTGATGACATTCATGTGTGTCAAATATGGTTCATTTTTGATGACTCGTTATGAAGATATGATTGATAATGTGATTTCACAGAATGACGCCTGGATGACGTCACGATGACCTGATGACCTTGAAAATGATTTTTGAGCTTGATCTCATAGGACCTGATGACTGACGGAAATGTCATGAAAATTGACTGAAAAGTTTTTGAGATTTCGTGGACACAAGAAAGTGGGAGAAAAAAGAAAAGACCAAGAAAGGCAATTCGTACGAAATTAGAAGGTGATCTGTCTACGACAGACCACCTAATAACTTTTATAACGTGTGTCTCTATGGGGGAAATGGGCAATTTTAACTTTGAAAGCCATTTTCGCCCTGAAAACGCCCGTTAAAACGTTTGAGCGACACGAGCCTTTTTTGTGTAGAATTTTCTGCTCTATCATCTGAATCAAGTCCCAAGTCTCTAGCACCATGCAAACTGAAGTTAGAGGCCCCGTTCGAGGTCCGAAAGGTGCATTTTTCACCCAAAATGCACTAGATGAAGCCTGGATGACGTCATGATGACGTCGTCAACTTGATTTTTTTACTGTGAACTCTTCCTATCTGGTCCCATGACTGTGTCGAATTTGAAAAAGATTCACGGTTTAGTTTTCGAGTTATTTTCCCCGTAAAAAGAGGGGGGGTCCAAAGGACAATAAATGATTTAAAACAAAAAAAATACTTCAGCTACGAATCTGCTTTTTTGTGTGCGTGATACTTGGTCAAGATGGAATGATTGTGGCAAGATTCAGAAAGATTGACCACCTGGTTCAGGAATTATCGGGGTTGGCATTTTTCATTGTTGTGTGCGCAATGACGCGCGAACGTAAGCGTACGCGCGTCTAATTTTCTGAAATTGACCGGATTGGTATTAGCTTTAATCGTGCCAAATATGAGTGAGAAATGACTTTCCGTTATGAAGATATGACCATGAACTAATACACGACAGGGAATCAAAATTTCCATAGGGTTGTACACAAACTACTGCAGACTACTTTCCAATAGACATAACACGCAAAATAAGGCAGTTTATTACATGGTTTGTGATTGTTTATGTTACAATAGTCGAAGAAGATGGTCAAATGAAAGGCAAAAAGAAGCAAAAAAAAAACCCCTTAAAACTCCCACTTAAGGAGTTTTAAGGGGGTTAGTGAGTACTAACCCCCTTAAAATTGTCTTCCATGCATACAGATGCCAGAGGAAACCTGCACATTGGATTCTTCTGATTATATGCCTGGCTAGTACAGTCAGCCATAACTGCTAATATTCTGAAGAAAGCTGCTGTCAATCTTAGTCCTGGCATAACATCACTTGCAAAGGACCAGCTTAAGGTAAGTGAAACTCCCATTCACTAACCCCCTTAAAACTCTCACTCACTAACCCCCTTAAAACTCCTTAAAACTGTCACTCACTAACCCCCTTAAAACTCTCACTCACTAACCCCCTTAAAACTCTCACTCACTAACCCCCTTAAAACTGCCACTCACTAACCCCCTTAAAACTCTCACGAACCCACTCACTAACCCCCTTAAAACTCTCACTCACTAACCCCCCTAAAACTCCTTAAAACTCTCACTCACTAACCCACTCACTAACCCCCTTAAAACTGCCACTCACTAACCCCCTTAAAAACTCTCACTCACTAACCCCCTTAATACTCTCACTCACTAACCCACTCACTAACCCCCTTAAAACTCTCACTAACCCCCTTAAAATTCTCACTCACTAACCCCCTTAAAACTGCCACTCACTAACCCCCTTAAAAACTCTCACTCACTAACCCCCTTTAAAACTCTCACTCACTAACCCACTCACTAACCCCCTCACTAACCCCCTTAAAACTCTCACTCACTAACCCCCTTAAAACTGCCACTCACTAACCCCCTTAAAACTCTCACTCACTAACCCACTCACTAACCCCTTAAAACTCTCACTCACTAACTCCTTAAAACTCTCACTCACTAACCCCCTTAAAACTCCTTAAAACTCTCACTCACTAACCCCCTTAAAACTCTCACTCACTAACCCCCTTAAAACTGCCACTCACTAACCCCCTTAAAAACTCTCACTCACTAACCCCCCTTAAAACTCTCACTGACTAACCCCCTTAAAACTCTCACTCACTAACCCCCTTAAAACTCTCACTCACTAACCCCCTTAAAACTCTCACTCACTAACCCCCTTAAAACTGCCACTCACTAACCCCTTAAAACTCTCACTCACTAACCCCCTTAAAACTCCTTAAAACTCTCACTCACTAACCCACTCACTAACCCCCTTAAAACTCTCACTCACTAACCCCCTCACTAACCCCCTTAAAACTCTCACTCACTAACCCACTCACTAACCCCCTCACTAACCCCCTTAAAACTCTCACTCACTAACCCCCTTAAAAACTCTCACTCACTAACCCCCTTAAAACTCTCACTAACCCAAAAACTCTCACTCACTAACCCCCTTAATACTCTCACTCACTAACCCACTCACTAACCCCCTTAAAACTCTCACTCACTAACCCCCTTAAAACTCTCACTAACCCCCTTAAAACTCTCACTCACTAACCCCCTTAAAACTGCCACTCACTAACCCCTTAAAAACTCTCACTCACTAACCCCCTTTAAACTCTCACTCACTAACCCACTCACTAACCCCCTCACTAACCCCCTTAAAAACTCTCACTCACTAACCCCCTTAAACCTCCCACTCACTAACCCCCTTAAAATTCTCACTCACTAACCCCCTTAAAACTCTCACTAACCCCCTTAAAACCGCCATTCACTAACCCCTTAAAACTCTCACTCACTTACCCCCTTCAAACTCTCACTCACTAACCCCTTAAAACTCCCAATCACTAACCCCCTTAAAACTCTCACTCACTAACCCCCTTAAAACTCTCACTCACTAACCCCCTTAAAACTCTCACTCACTAACCCCCTTAAAACTGCCACTCACTAACCCCTTAAAACTCTCACTCACTAACCCCCTTAAACTTCCACTCACTAACCCCCTTAAAATTCTCACTCACTAACCCCCTTAAAACTCTCACTAACCCCCTTAAAACTCCTTAAAACTCCCAATCACTAACCCCCTTAAAACTCTCACTCACTAACCCACTCACTAACCCACTCACTAACCCCCTTAAAACTCTCACTAACCCCCTTAAAACTTCCACTCAATAACCCACTCACTAACCCCCTCACTAACCCCCTTAAAACTCTCACTCACTAACCCCCTTAAAACTCCCACTCACTAACCCCCTTAAAACTGCCACTCACTAACCCCTTAAAACTCTCACTCACTAACCCCCTGAAAAATTCTCACTCACTAACCCCCTTAAAACCGCCATTCACTAACCCCCTTAAAACTCTCACTAACCCCCTTAAAACTCCTTAAAACTCCCAATCACTAACCCCCTTAAAACTCTCACTCACTAACCCCCTTAAAACTCCTTAAAACTCCCAATCACTAACCCCCTTAAAACTCTCACTCACTAACCCCCTTAAAACTCCTTAAAACTCCCAATCACTAACCCCCTTAAAACTCTCACTCACTAACCCCCTTACCCCCTTAAAACTGCCACCCACTAACCCCTTAAAACTCCCACTCACTAACCCCCTTAAAACTCCCACTCACTAACCCCCTTAAAACTCTCACTCACTAACCCCCTTAAAACTCCTTAAAACTGTCACTCACTAACCCCCTTAAAACTCTCACTCACTAACGCCCTTAAAACTGCCACTCACTAACCCCCTTAAAAACTCTCACTCACTAACCCCCTTAAAACTCTCACGAACCCACTCACTAACCCCCTTAAAACTCTCACTCACTAACTCACTCACTAACCCCCTTAAAACTCTCACTCACTAACCCCCTTAAACTTCCACTCACTAACCCCCTTAAAATTCTCACTCACTAACCCCCTTAAAACTCTCTCTCACTCACTTGTACAGTACGGTGCGTATATAAACCACGCATATGTACAGAGCATAAACAGGGGATTACTTTGGACTTTTTGATTTTGGATATATTTTGGACATATACTTCGCATCATTTTGGATATGCTTTCAGTTTGGGGGATATTTGGATTGCAGAAGGGTAAGCTGACATTTTTGGGCCGTTCACGCACCTTAAAACTCTCACTCACTAACCCCCTTAAAACTCCCACTTAAGGAGTTTTAAGGGGTTTTAAGGGGGTTAGTGAGTAGTAACCCCCTTAAAATTGTCTTCCATGCATACAGATGCCAGAGGTAACCTGCACATTGGATTCTTCTGATTATATGCCTGGCTAGTACAGTCAGCCATAACTGCTAATATTCTGAAGAAAGCTGCTGTCAATCTTAGTCCTGGCATAACATCACTTGCAAAGGACCAGCTTAAGGTAAGTGAAACTCCCATCTGGTAGAGAATTGTCTCAGCTATAACATATAAAAATTTGGGAGAAAATCGACCACCTATTACTGAATTATTATCAAATGAATACAAAAATGATGACGTCATTTTTTTCAAAATGATATTTTTGAGTTCATATGCAAATATGATGACGTCAGAACATGAGATAAGCAAAGATTCTGCATGAATTCGAATCTACAACACACAGGCTTTCAGAATATGTAAAGAAATTTGGGGGTATCCGCGCATTCTGAGGAGCTATGGCGAATTCTAGATAGGCATGTTTTCCCCACTTTTTACATGAGAATGCCCATTGACGCGCGCACGAATTTGAAAGTTTGACGCACGCGTGTGGCATTATAGAAGGTCGAGAATGACTGTAAATAGTTGGAAATTGTCAAGAATAGTGTCAGGAAGACAAACATGCGAAAAAACAGTGTTTTTACGTTATGTACGCGCTGCGAGCGCGCATAACGCGCGCGCGGACACGCACGGATGGAAAATTTTGAAATGCTTAAAATGTCCTGAACCGTACTCTAATTTGATTAAAAAGTGATTTACAGCAATAAATCCATGTATCTACCTATTTGCTAGTTTCCCAAACTATGCCGTCATTCGAGAAAAACTAAGTCTAAAACGCGCAGCCCCTGCCTGCGCGCGCGTACTCCCCGTCCACCAATCCAATCGCGCCACCGCCATACTCTTCCTCTTCCGTTCTCGCCCGTCAGAGAAGTGACATCTATGAAGCTAAGTCTTAACCTAAATTGCGAGATTTTTACCTCGAAAAGCATTTTTGGTTGCCTTTCGCAATAAAAATCCCGTTCACCATGTTTTCACATTCATTTTGGTGTATCGGATTTTTCCTGAGTCAACCTCCTTCACGGTAAATTAATGAAATTACTTTGCCGTTTTTCCTCACTTTCGGGGCTTTATTCACAGACGGTGTACTAGTACACTGTGTTGGGCTGCCCCCCCGTGTCTGTAGGTGGTTGATTCAACGCGCTTAGACAAGCGGTCTTATCAAAACGTTGTGTCTCCGTAATAGGAGTTTATTCCCACTCCGACTAATGTGAGTTGGTTGTTACCCTTTTATAGATCTATATTGTTTGTAATAATAAATTTATTACCAAATATGGGTTTCTATATTTGTTTTGCTTGTCTTTATTTTCAGCCATGTCGAGGTCTCCGTTTCGGCTGGCGTTCCCCAGTATTTAAATACTTATAAGGGGACTCGCCCAGCCTTGGAAGGGTTGGCTGCGAGATTTTCATCTCGCACCAACATTATAACTTCCCCGGAGCCTCGACCAAGGTAAGTTAGGGCCTGCCTTGTGTACGGCTCGCCCCGTTATGAGTTCGTCGTCTGTTCTGACGACCAACTCATGCGGGATATACCGAGAGAGTGAGTCCTGAAACATGGCCAATACCTCTCTCTCGAAGAGACTTGTATAACGGTGAGAGTGAGTGCCTAACCCGTCCAATACCTCTCACCGATAAAACTGTGGGTCTACCCCAGCCCACAGTTCGTCTCGCTCGAGCTGCACTTCTCGCTCACTAGCCATAGATGTTGTTCGCTCAGGGGTCGGCTCTCTTTGTCTCTCTCCGCACGCTTCTAATCCAAGCAAGGCGGGAAAGAGTAAAGAGAGTCGTGATCTTCCTAATGTACCCAGTACAAAGGGTTTACTACGGAAGCGGCGCCCGTTTTCAAGTGGGTAAAGGCCCAGAAACGTAGGCGCCCGAGTACTGCCCAGCCAGCCGGCGGGGCGGACTCTCTCCCCTTGACATCGACTGTGTGTTCACCTCATGTGTCAGGGGGGCCAAGAAGAAGAAGGTTATCCCCCAAGGGGCGACTACTTCTTCTGAGTCGGGCGTCTCCCGTGAACTTCTGAATTATCTGAAGATCATTGTGGAGTGGAGTGGTTGGTCAGACTTTGTGTCCGTACCTCCCACCACGCCCGACTATACCTGTACCCACCAACCCGGGTCCAGTTCGGATACCCGGATATCCGGTTCGGATACCGGTTTTTACCGGTTATCCGGCTAGGAAGACTGGTTTTCCCTTGTTTATCACCACTGCACCTAGTGGGTGGGGATCCGGTTCCTTTATCAGGTATCCGGCTCATTGTGTTTGGTCTCCAACACACAAGAGTCTTGCCGCCCCACTTCGGGCATCTCCCGACCACGTTCAGCTTTGATCGTCCGGTCGGGGCTACTCCCATTCCAGCGGCACTAAGTGCTCCGCCTGGGGAGGAATCCTGGGACTACCTAAACCGCCCTTCTTGGGATCAGGTTTCTCAGTCCGGATTTTCGGAGGATGATGCCTCTTCACAGGTTGAGATTACACCCCAAACCAGTCGGTCCTTGGCGGTAGAGACTCAAGCCCTGCTGGAGAAATATCTTCCCGACACCTTTTTTCAGAGTCGGGCCGATCCGGGACATCCGTCTCTCCTTTTTCAAGGTGAGCGTCCCTCCAAAGGCATCCCTCTTACGGAGGACTTAAGCGAGTCTACAATGACTTCGCCTCACAGCCTCTTTCATCTTTGGTAGGGCCCGTCCCTCGGCCAGGGAATTCACTTTCTCTCAACAAGACACTCTCGATTATTTTACGAGAAAGTCTTGTTCCAGTGACCTCCTACATGTAGGTGGTAGGCTTGGTGTCAACTTTCAGAGTGCACCTTACGCCAAAAGGGAGAAGTTCCCGTCCTTGATGGAAGCTCATTCCAGGACTGGCCTGAGGCTGACTGCCTACTTGGGTACGCTCCTTTCCCTACGCTAGGAGCCAGGAACTTGAGATGTCCGACTCGGACATCATGTTCCTAGACGAAGCCCTCTTGTCCTTGACAGGCTCGTTGTGGTCAAAACTATCTGTGTCGACAGCATAGCCACTAATGCCAGGAGGGAACTTGCACTTTCCTCTCTGGGCATTGCGGATGCGGACATACCTGCCCTCCTGGCCAGGGTCCCGCACTCCGTCCAACACCTCTTGGAGGTAAGGTGTCTGATGTGATTCAACTTGAGGTTGATTCACGCTAGCAGGCGACGGAACTTCTGAAACGCCTTAAGTCCTCAGCTCCTAAGCCGCAGGCCCAGGCTAGTTTTCCGCCTCCTAGACGCGGTGGCACTTCCAGCTTTCAGCCTCTCGTGCACTGCAAGTTCAGCCCAGTGCCCCTCACTACAGGGGGCCAGGGCGGAGCCTTCTCCTCGAGGTAGGAGAAGGCATCGTCGCGGTCGGGGCCGTGGTTCGGCCTGGGATTCGCGGCGAGTGCGCCCCGAGCGTTGGAGGAGAGGGTTGGCGGCCGGCTTCAGTACTTTCTTCCCGCTTGTGAAGAAATTACCGACACCGATTATCGTGCGAGGAGGCTTCTGCATAAAACTCGCAGAGCCCCTCACACACGGAGCCTTCCGCCGCAACCCGCCTACATATCGCCCCCTTTCTAGAGCACATCTCCTCCGAGATTCAAGAGCTGCTAGAAAAGGGCGCAATCGAAAGGGTAAGAGACCACCCCCATCTGTGTCTCTCCCTTATAATTCCCAAACGCTCGGGGAAGCTCAGAATGATCTTGAATATGAGGGTCATCAATACCTTCATTCCAAGAGAACTTTTCCGCATGGAAACTTTGGCCTCCATTCTCCCGGCGATCATATCGCCCCCCTTTCTAGAGCACATCTCCGCCGAGATTCAAGAGCTGCTAGAAAAGGGCGCAATCGAAAGGGTAAGAGACCACCCCCATCTGTGTCTCTCCCTTATCTTATAATTCCCAAACGCTCGGGGAAGCTCAGAATGATCTTGAATATGAGGGTCATCAATACCTTCATTCCAAGAGAGCTTTTTCCGCGTGGAAACTTTGGCCTCCTTTCTTCCGGCGATCAGACCGTCAGATGTGGCCATTTCGGTAGAATTGAAAGATGCTTACTTTCACATACCGATACACCCTTCTTCAAGGGACCTTCTAGGCTTCGCCTTTCAGGGCGAAACCTTCCGGTTCAAGGCCTTACCTTGCGGCCCAAAACCGGCTCCTCAAGTTTTTACTCGAGTAGTCTCTGCCCTAGCCGCCTTCCTCAGGTATCGCGGTCTGAGACTTTTCACTTGCATGGACGACTGGCTCCTGGTGGCGAGCTCTGTGTCCGTCTTTCAGTCACACATGGACCTACTTCTCCGTACTACGCAAGAAGTATGATTCATAGTCAACTGGGACAAGTCGGAGTTGACTCCTACCCGCAGACCCATTTTCCTGGGTGCGGAAATAGACATTGTGAACCAACTTGCCCGCCCCAGTCGGGAGAGAGTTCAAACTATTGTCTTACTGGCTCGATCTCTTGGTCGCTTACGTCGAGTTCGGGCAGGCCGATGGCTCCAGTCCTTGGGCCACTTATCGAGCCTTGTAGATGTCCTCAAAGACTATCGGCTTCATATGAGGCCTTTTCAGCTTCATCTGCTGAAGTTTTCCAAGCCCAGTGTAGACTCGCTCAAGGTGTGGATTCCTCTATCCGAGGAAATCAAACGCCTGCTTATCCCCTGGTCGAATGAGTCGTTCCTTCTTCAAGGGCAAGTCTCTTTTGGACCAGGTGGTCTCGGGGGACTGGTCACACCTGTGCACCTTACCCCACATCAATATGTTGGAATTGATGGCAGTCTTCATGTCTCTCCGTTTTTTTTCGAGAACATGATTGTAGGTCACTCCGGATTTTGACGGACAACACTACTGTTGCTGCCTACATCAACAGACAAGGCGGGACTCGTTCCACTACCCTGAACGATCTAACCGCCAAACTTTGGAAGTGGTGTCGGTCTCACCGAGTGATTCCGATCGCCTCCTATGTTCCCGGGCGGGACAATCTGATTACAGAATTTCTGTCCGGAGCATGTGTCTCCCCTCCGAGTGGCCACTGAACCGAGAGGTCTTCGACACCTCTGTTCAGTCTGCGCCCCTCTGGAGATAGACCTGTTTGCGACAGCTCTCAATCATCGCCTCCCGAGATACTGCCCTCGGGTGCGAGATCCGGAAGCTTGGGCCCTCGATGCGTTCTCCCTTCAGTGGAAGAACTTCCGGGGTTACGCCTTTCCGCCGGTCTCCTTAATCCCTCAGGTCCTGGGGTAGATTCAGGAGGATCAGGCGTGGTTTCTGCTCATAGCACCTTGCTGACCGAGGAGACCTTGGTTTCCTCTTCTTCTGTCGCTGCTGGAAGGTCGGCCTCTCTCCCTTCACCGGAGAGCAGACCTCATAGCTCAGCCCCTGTCGAGGATCCTCCACCATCGCCCGGCGGCTCTACATTTGACCGCCTGGCCTCTATCGGGGAGGATGCGAGGACGGCAGGACTCTCAGAGAGAGCCTCCCAGTTCATAGTCCAGAGCAGAAGAGATCTACCCGAGCTGTTTACAACTCGAGATTAGAAGCCTTCCATGCTTGGTGTGGGGAAATGGGATTTGCTTCCCGTTCTGCCCCGGTGGGTGCTATTGCAGATTTCCTTATCGCCCCTTTTCGATAAGGGCAGGTCCCTCTCTACCAATCGTGGTTACCGGTCCGCTATTGCTCCGGTTCACCTTGGTTTTTCTGATGGTTCGGGAGTTTCTAACTCTCCCTTCTTGACTCATTTGCCGAGGTCTGTCTTTTGAAACGACCAGCAAATCGCCAGTTGACTCCTGCGTGGAGCCTTCCTTTGGTTTTGGACGCCTTGGCCAAACCGCCCTTTGAGCCGTTGTGCAAAGCGTCTTTACACCATCTCTCGATTAAGACCGCCTTCCTCGTCGCTATTGCTTCTGGGCAGAGGAGAAGCACTATTCAGGCTCTCTCTACGGCGCCCGGGCATATCAGATGGGAAAGGCAAGGTGTACGTCTTGTCCCTCGACCTTCGTTTATTGCCAAGAATCAGAAGGATTCTTCTGGCTCAATCGAAGTGTTCTTGAGTCCTCTGTCAGAATTCTCTTCTGTCAAGGAGGATAATTCTTGGTGCCCTGTTAGGGCTCTCAAATGGTTCTTGGATAGGACTAAGGTTTTTCGTAAGGATGATCAGCTCTTTCTCTTTTCCCGTCACCCTTATTCCCCAGCATCACGGGAGACTATCTCCCGTTGGATTGTCGAGGCTATCCAAGCTGGGGGTTCGGAGGCTCTCCTGTCTGAGAATCCTCCAAGAGCGCACGATACTAGGAGTGTTTCTACCTCCTGGGCGCTCTTTCTGGGTCTTCCTTTGGAAGACATTTTGAGGGCCGCCTTTTGGCGTTCCCCTACTTCCTTCACATCCTTCTAAAAAAAGGATGTTCTTTCGGGTGAGGTTAGCTTTGCAACCTCTGGGTTGAGAGCTGCTTCGTCGTCTCTGTCTGCCCCGCGTTAGTTACTCCCGTCCTGGGACATGCCACCCGGGTTTTTATCCGTGCTATTCTAGCAAATAGGTAGATACATCGATTTATTGCTGTAAATCGGACCAATTTGGACTGAATGAGGCTATTCCACTCCATTGAAAAAGTAGCACTCAGATCAATTTGGATAGATTTAACACATTTGACGTTTTCGCCAAAAATGACCCCGGACCTGCAGCTATCTCCAACAAATTTTTCGAAATTCACATTTCATATTTTATCACTGAATGAGGCTATTCCTGTTCCACTCCATTGAAAAACAAGAACTCGAGCCAATTTGGATAGATTTAAGACATTTGGCGTTTTTGCAAAAAATTATGACCCCGGACCCTGCAGCTATTTTCAACAAATTTTTCAAATTCACATTTTATATTTTATCACTGAATGAAGCTATTTTTTCGCCAAAAATGATGACCCCGGACCTGCATTTTTTTTCTTGAAAAAAAAATTCAAATTCACATTTCATATTTTATAACTGAATAAGGCTATTCCTATTCCACTCTATTGAAAAACAAGAACTCGAGCCAATTTGGATAGATTTAAGACATTTGGCGTTTTTGCAAAAAATTATGACCCCGGACCCTGCAGCTATTTTCAACAAATTTTTCAAATTCACATTTCATATTTTATCACTGAATGAGGCTATTCCTATTCCACTCCATTGAAAAACAAGAACTCGGGCCAATCTGGATAGATTTAAGACATTTGGTGTTTTCGCAAAAAAATTCAAATTCACATTTCATATTCTATCACTGAATGAGGCTATTCCACTCCATTGAAAAAGAAGCACTCAGGTCAATTTGGATAGATTTAAGACATTTGACGTTTTCGCAAAAAATTATGACCCCGGACCTTGCAGCTATTTCCAACAAATTTTTCAAATTCATATTTCATATTTTATCACTGAATGAGGCTATTCCTGTTCCACTCCATTGAAAAACAAGAACTCGCGCAAATTTGGACTGAATGAGGCTATTCCAGTCCATTGAAAAAGAAGCACTCAGGTCAATTTGGATAGATTTAAGACATTTGGCGTTTTCGCAAAAAATTATGACCCCGGACCTGCAGCTATTTCCAACAAATTTTTCAAATTCACATTTCATATTTTACAACTGAATGAGGCAATTCCTATTCCACTCTATTGAAAAACAAGAACTCGGGCCAATATGGATAGATTTAAGACATTTGGCGTTTTCGCAAAAAATTATGACCCCGGACCTTGCAGCTATTTCCAACAAATTTTCCAAATTCATATTTCATATTTTATCACTGAATGAGGCTATTCCTGTTCCACTCCATTGAAAAAGAAGCACTCAGGCCAATTTGAATAGATTTAAGACATTTGACGTTTTCGGCAAAAATGATGACCCCTGGACCTGCAGCTATTTCCAACAAATTTTTCAAATTCACATTTCATATTTTATCACTGATTGAGGCTAGTCCTTTTCCACTCCATTGAAAAAACAAGAACTCGGGCCAATTTGGATAGATTTAAGACATTTCGCGTTTTTGCAAAAAATTATGACCCCGGACCTTGCAGCTATTTCCAACAAATTTTTCAAATTCATCTTTCATATTTGAATAGATTTAAGACATTTGGCGTTTTCGCAAACAAATTTCAAATTCACATTTCATATTTTATCACTTGAATGAGGCTATTTTTCGCCAAAAATGATGACCCCGGACCTGCATTTTTTTTCTTGAAAAAAAAATTCAAATTCACATTTCATATTTTATAACTGAATAAGGCTATTCCTATTCCACTCTATTGAAAAACAAGAACTCGGGCCAATTTGGATAGATTTAAGACATTTGGCGTTTTCGCAAAAAATTATGACCCCGGACCTTGCAGCTATTTCCAACAAATTTTTCAAATTCATATTTCATATTTTATCACTGAATGAGGCTATTCCTGTTCCACTCCATTGAAAAAGAAGCACTCAGGCCAATTTGAATAGATTTAAGACATTTGACGTTTTCGGCAAAAATGATGACCCCTGGACCTGCAGCTATTTCCAACAAATTTTTCAAATTCACATTTCATATTTTATCACTGATTGAGGCTAGTCCTTTTCCACTCCATTGAAAAAACAAGAACTCGGGCCAATTTGGATAGATTTAAGACATTTGGCGTTTTTGCAAAAAATTATGACCCCGGACCTTGCAGCTATTTCCAACAAATTTTTCAAATTCATCTTTCATATTTGGATAGATTTAAGACATTTGGCGTTTTCGCAAAAAAATTTCAAATTCACATTTCATATTTTATCACTTGAATGAGGCTATTTTTTCGCCAAAAATGATGACCCCGGACCTGCATTTTTTTTCTTGAAAAAAAAATTCAAATTCACATTTCATATTTTATAACTGAATAAGGCTATTCCTATTCCACTCTATTGAAAAACAAGAACTCGAGCCAATTTGGATAGATTTAAGACATTTGGCGTTTTCGCAAAAAATTATGACCCCGGACCTTGCAGCTATTTCCAACAAATTTTTCAAATTCATATTTCATATTTTATCACTGAATGGGGCTATTCCTATTCCACTCTATTGAAAAACAAGAACTCGAGCCAATTTGGATAGATTTAAGACATTTGGCGTTTTCGCAAAAAATTATGACCCCGGACCCTGCAGCTATTTTCAACAAATTTTTCAAATTCACATTTCATATTTTATCACTGAATGAGGCTATTCCTATTCCACTCCATTGAAAAACAAGAACTCGGGCCAATTTGGATAGATTTAAGACATTTGGGTTTTTCGCCAAAAAAAATGACCCCGGACCTGCAGCCTTTTATTGAAAAAAAATTTCAAATTCACATTTCATATTTCATCGCAGAAGTAGGCTATTCCTATTCCACTGAATGTAAAAATATGAACTTAGGCCACATTGGCCATATTTAACACATTTGGGATTTTCGCACAAAATGATGACCCCGGACCTGCAGCTATTTTCAACAAATTTTTCAAATTCACATTTCATATTTTATCACTGAATGAGGCTATTCCTATTCCACTCCATTGAAAAACAAGAACTCGGGCCAATTTGGATAGATTTAAGACATTTGGCGTTTTCGCAAAAATTTATGACCCCGGACCTTGCAGCTATTTCCAACAAATTTTTCAAATTCATCTTTCATATTTGGATAGATTTAAGACATTTGGCGTTTTCGCAAAAAATTATGACCCCGGACCTTGCAGCTATTTCCAACAAATTTTTCAAATTCATATTTCATATTTTATCACTGAATGAGGCTATTCCTAGTCCACTCCATTGAAAAACAAGAACTCGGGCCAATCTGGATAGATTTAAGACATTTGGTGTTTTTGCAAAAAAAATCAAATTCACATTTCATATTTTATCACTGAATGAGGCTATTTTTTCGCCAAAAATGATGATCCCGGACCTGCATTTTTTTTCTTGAAAAAAAATTTTAAATTTACATTTCGTATTCTATCACTGGATGAGGCTATTCCACTCCATTGAAAAAGAAGCACTCAGGTCAATTTGGATAGATTTAAGACATTTGACGTTTTCGCCAAAAGTGATGACCCCTTACCTGCATTTTTTTTCTTGAAAAAATTTTCAAATTTAC
This sequence comes from Heliocidaris erythrogramma, assembly GCA_025617745.1. Lineage (NCBI taxonomy): Eukaryota > Metazoa > Echinodermata > Echinoidea > Camarodonta > Echinometridae > Heliocidaris > Heliocidaris erythrogramma. The sequence goes on along the minus strand of CM046865.1, from coordinate 32,463,512 downwards.
ATTTCATATTCTATCACTGAATGAGGCTATTCCACTCCATTGAAAAACAAGAACTCCGGCCAATTTGGATAGATTTAAGACATTTAGCGTTTTCGCAAAAAATTATGACCCCGGACCTGCATTTTTTTTCTTGAAAAAAAAATTCAAATTCACATTTCATATTTTATAACTGAATAAGGCTATTCCTATTCCACTCTATTGAAAAACAAGAACTCGGGCCAATTTGGATAGATTTAAGGCATTTGGCGTTTTCGCAAAAAATTATGACCCCGGACCTTGCAGCTATTTCCAACAAATTTTCCAAATTCATATTTCATATTTTATCACTGAATGAGGCTATTCATGTTCCACTCCATTGAAAAAGAAGCACTCAGGCCAATTTGAATAGATTTAAGACATTTGACGTTTTCGGCAAAAATGATGACCCCTGGACCTGCAGCTATTTCCAACAAATTTTTCAAATTCACATTTCATATTTTATCACTGATTGAGGCTAGTCCTTTTCCACTCCATTGAAAAAACAAGAACTCGGGCCAATTTGGATAGATTTAAGACATTTGGCGTTTTTGCAAAAAATTATGACCCCGGACCTTGCAGCTATTTCCAACAAATTTTTCAAATTCATCTTTCATATTTGGATAGATTTAAGACATTTTGCGTTTTCGCAAAAAAACTTCAAATTCACATTTCATATTTTATCACTTGAATGAGGCTATTTTTTCGCCAAAAATGATGACCCCGGCCTGCATTTTTTTTTTCTTGAAAAAAAAATTCAAATTCACATTTCATATTTTATAACTGAATAAGGCTATTCCTATTCCACTCTATTGAAAAACAAGAACTCGAGCCAATTTGGATAGATTTAAGACATTTGGCGTTTTCGCAAAAAATTATGACCCCGGACCTTGCAGCTATTTCCAACAAATTTTTCAAATTCATATTTCATATTTTATCACTGAATGGGGCTATTCTTATTCCACTCTATTGAAAAACAAGAACTCGGGCCAATTTGGATAGATTTAAGACATTTGGCGTTTTCGCAAAAAATTATGACCCCGGACCTTGCAGCTATTTCCAACAAATTTTTCAAATTCATCTTTCATATTTGGATAGATTTAAGACATTTTGCGTTTTCGCAAAAAAATTTCAAATTCACATTTCATATTTTATCACTTGAATGAGGCTATTTTTTCGCCAAAAATGATGACCCCGGACCTGCATTTTTTTTCTTGAAAAAAAAATTCAAATTCACATTTCATATTTTATAACTGAATAAGGCTATTCCTATTCCACTCTATTGAAAAACAAGAACTCGAGCCAATTTGGATAGATTTAAGACATTTGGCGTTTTCGCAAAAAATTATGACCCCGGACCTTGCAGCTATTTCCAACAAATTTTTCAAATTCATATTTCATATTTTATCACTGAATGAGGCTATTCCTATTCCACTCCATTGAAAAACAAGAACTCGGGCCAATCTGGATAGATTTAAGACATTTGGTGTTTTCGCAAAAAAAATCAAATTCACATTTCATATTTTATCACTGAATGAGGCTATTTTTTCGCCAAAAATGATGACCCCGGACCTGCATTTTTTTTCTTGAAAAAATTTTCAAATTTACATTTCATATTCTATCACTGAATGAGGCTATTCCACTCCATTGAAAAACAAGAACTCCGGCCAATTTGGATAGATTTAAGACAATTGGCGTTTTCGCAAAAAATTATGACGCCGGACCTGCATTTTTTTTCTTGAAAAAATTTTCAAATTCACATTTCACATTTTATCACTGAATGAGGCTATTCCTGTTCCAATCCATTGAAAAAGAAGCACTCAGGCCAATTTGAATAGATTTAAGACATTTGACGTTTTCGGCAAAAATGATGACCCCTGGACCTGCAGCTATTTCCAACAAATGTTTAAAATTCACATTTCATATTTTATCACTGATTTAGGCTAGTCCTTTTCCACTCCATTGAAAAAACAAGAACTCGGGCCAATTTGGATAGATTTAAGACATTTGGCGTTTTTGCAAAAAATTATGACCCCGGACCTTGCAGCTATTTCCAACAAATTTTTCAAATTCATCTTTCATATTTGGATAGATTTAAGACATTTGGCGTTTTCGCAAAAAAATTTCAAATTCACATTTCATATTTTATCACTTGAATGAGGCTATTTTTTCGCCAAAAATGATGACCCCGGACCTGCATTTTTTTTCTTGAAAAAATTTTCAAATTTACATTTCATATTCTATCACTGAATGAGGCTATTCCACTCCATTGAAAAAGAAGCACTCAGGTCAATTTGGATAGATTTAAGACATTTGACGTTTTCGCCAAAAGTGATGACCCCGGACCTGCAGCTATTTCCAACAAATTTTTCAAAATTCACATTTCATATTTTATCACTGAATGAGGCTATTTTTTCGCCAAAAATGATGACCCCGGACCTGCATTTTTTTTCTTGAAAAAATTTTCAAATTTACATTTCATATTCTATCACTGAATGAGGCTATTCCACTCCATTGAAAAACAAGAACTCCGGCCAATTTGGATAGATTTAAGACAATTGGCGTTTTCGCAAAAAATTATGACGCCGGACCTGCATTTTTTTTCTTGAAAAAATTTTCAAATTCACATTTCATATTTTATCACTGAATGAGGCTATTCCTGTTCCAATCCATTGAAAAAGAAGCACTCAGGCCAATTTGAATAGATTTAAGACATTTGACGTTTTCGGCAAAAATGATGACCCCTGGACCTGCAGCTATTTCCAACAAATTTTTCAAATTCACATTTCATATTTTATCACTGATTGAGGCTAGTCCTTTTCCACTTCATTGAAAAAACAAGAACTCGGGCCAATTTGGATAGATTTAAGACATTTGGCGTTTTTGCAAAAAATTATGACCCCGGACCTTGCAGCTATTTCCAACAAATTTTTCAAATTCATCTTTCATATTTGGATAGATTTAAGACATTTGGCGTTTTCGCAAAAAAATTTCAAATTCACATTTCATATTTTATCACTTGAATGAGGCTATTTTTTCGCCAAAAATGATGATCCCGGACCTGCATTATTTTTCTTGAAAAAAATTTTTAAATTTACATTTCATATTCTATCACTGAATGAGGCTATTCCACTCCATTGAAAAAGAAGCACTCAGGTCAATTTGGATAGATTTAAGACATTTGACGTTTTCGCCAAAAGTGATGACCCCGGACCTGCAGCTATTTCCCACAAATTTTTCAAAATTCACATTTCATATTTTATCACTGAATGAGGCTATTTTTTCGCCAAAAATGATGACCCCTGACCTGCATTTTTTTTCTTGAAAAAATTTTCAAATTTACATTTCATATTCTATCACTGAATGAGGCTATTCCACTCCATTGAAAAACAAGAACTCCGGCCAATTTGGATAGATTTAAGACATTTGGCGTTTTCGCAAAAAATTATGACGCCGGACCTGCATTTTTTTTCTTGAAAAAATTTTCAAATTCACATTTCATATTTTATCACTGAATGAGGCTATTCCTGTTCCACTCCATTGAAAAAGAAGCACTCAGGCCAATTTGAATGGATTTAAGACATTTGACGTTTTCGGCAAAAATGATGACCCCTGGACCTGCAGCTATTTCCAACAAATTTTTAAAATTCACATTTCATATTTTATCACTGATTGAGGCTAGTCCTTTTCCACTCCATTGAAAAAACAAGAACTCGGGCCAATTTGGATAGATTTAAGACATTTGGCGTTTTTGCAAAAAATTATGACCCCGGACCTTGCAGCTATTTCCAACAAATTTTTCAAATTCATCTTTCATATTTGGATAGATTTAAGACATTTGGCGTTTTCGCAAAAAAATTTCAAATTCACATTTCATATTTTATCACTTGAATGAGGCTATTTTTTCGCCAAAAATGATGACACCGGACCTGCATTTTTTTTCTTGAAAAAAAGAATTCAAATTCACATTTCATATTTTATAACTGAATAAGGCTATTCCTATTCCACTCTATTGAAAAACAAGAACTCGGGCCAATTTGGATAGATTTAAGACATTTGGCGTTTTCGCAAAAAATTATGACCCCGGACCTTGCAGCTATTTCCAACAAATTTTCCAAATTCATATTTCATATTTTATCACTGAATGAGGCTATTCCTGTTCCACTCCATTGAAAAAGAAGCACTCAGGCCAATTTGAATAGATTTAAGACATTTGACGTTTTCGGCAAAAATGATGACCCCTGGACCTGCAGCTATTTCCAACAAATTTTTCAAATTCACATTTCATATTTTATCACTGATTGAGGCTAGTCCTTTTCCACTCCATTGAAAAAACAAGAACTCGGGCCAATTTGGATAGATTTAAGACATTTGGCGTTTTTGCAAAAAATTATGACCCCGGACCTTGCAGCTATTTCCAACAAATATTTCAAATTCATCTTTCATATTTGGATAGATTTAAGACATTTTGCGTTTTCGCAAAAAAATTTCAAATTCACATTTCATATTTGATCACTTGAATGAGGCTATTTTTTCGCCAAAAATGATGACCCCGGACCTGCATTTTTTTTTTCTTGAAAAAAAAATTCAAATTCACATTTCATATTTTATAACTGAATAAGGCTATTCCTATTCCACTCTATTGAAAAACAAGAACTCGAGCCAATTTGGATAGATTTAAGACATTTGGTGTTTTCGCAAAAAAATTCAAATTCACATTTCATATTTTATCACTGAATGAGGCTATGTTTTTCGCCAAAAATGATCACCCCGGACCTGCATTTTTTTTCTTGAAAAACATTTTCAGCCTTGCAGCTATTTCCAACAAATTTTTCAAATTCATCTTTCATATTTGGATAGATTTAAGACATTTGGCGTTTTCGCAAAAAAATTTCAAATTCACATTTCATATTTTATCACTTGAATGAGGCTATTTTTTCGCCAAAAATGATGACACCGGACCTGCATTTTTTTTCTTGAAAAAAAGAATTCAAATTCACATTTCATATTTTATAACTGAATAAGGCTATTCCTATTCCACTCTATTGAAAAACAAGAACTCGGGCCAATTTGGATAGATTTAAGACATTTGGCGTTTTCGCAAAAAATTATGACCCCGGACCTTGCAGCTATTTCCAACAAATTTTCCAAATTCATATTTCATGTTTTATCACTGAATGAGGCTATTCCTGTTCCACTCTATTGAAAAACAAGAACTCGAGCCAATTTGGATAGATTTAAGACATTTGGTGTTTTCGCAAAAAAATTCAAATTCACATTTCATATTTTATCACTGAATGAGGCTATGTTTTTCGCCAAAAATGATCACCCCGGACCTGCATTTTTTTTCTTGAAAAACATTTTCAGCCTTGCAGCTATTTCCAACAAATTTTTCAAATTCATCTTTCATATTTGGATAGATTTAAGACATTTGGCGTTTTCGCAAAAAAATTTCAAATTCACATTTCATATTTTATCACTTGAATGAGGCTATTTTTTTCGCCAAAAATGACCCCGGACCTGCATTTTTTTTCTTGAAAAAAAAATTCAAATTCACATTTCATATTTTATAACTGAATAAGGCTATTCCTATTCCACTCTATTGAAAAACAAGAACTCGAGCCAATTTGGATAGATTTAAGACATTTGGCGTTTTCGCAAATATTATTACCCCGGACCTTGCAGCTATTTCCAACAAATTTTTCGAATTCATATTTCATATTTTATCACTGAATGAGGCTATTCCTGTTCCACTCCATTGAAAAACAAGAACTCGCGCAAAATTTGGACTGAATGAGGCTATTCCAGTCAGGTCAGCTATTTTCAACAAATTTTTCAAATTCACATTTCATACTTCATCACTGAATGAGGCTATTCCTATTCTACTCCATTCAAAAACAAGAACTCGGGCCAATTTGGATAGATTTAAGACATTTCGGTTTCTTGAATGAGGCTATTTTTTTCGCCAAAAATGACCCCGGACCTGCATTTTTTTTCTTGAAAAAATTTTCAAATTCACATTTCATATTTTATCACTGAATGAGCCTATTTTTTCGCCAAAAATGATGACCCCCGGACCTGCATTTTTTTTCTTGAAAAAATTTTCAAATTCACATTTCATATTTTATCACTGAATGAGGCTATTGCACTCCATTGAAAAAGAAGTACTCAGGTCAATTTGGATAGATTTAAGACATTTGACGTTTTCGCCAAAAATGATGACCCCGGACCTGCATTTTTTTTCTTGAAAAAATTTTCAAATTCACATTTCATATTTTATCACTGAATGAGGCTATTGCACTCCATTGAAAAAGAAGTACTCAGGTCAATTTGGATAGATTTAAGACATTTGACGTTTTCGCCAAAAATGATGACCCCGGACCTGCATTTTTTTTCTTGAAAAAATTTTCAAATTCACATTTCATATTTTATCACTGAATGAGGCTATTTTTTCGCCAAAAATGATGACCCCGGACATGCATTTTTTTTGTTGAAAAAATTTTCAAATTCACATTTCATATTTTATCACTGAATGAGGCTATTCCTATTCCACTCCATTGAAAAAGAAGAACTCGGGCCAATTTGGATAGATTTAAGACATTTGGGTTTTTCGCCAAAAAAATGACCCCGGACCTGCAGCTTTTTATTGAAAAAAAATTTCAAATTCATATTTCATATTTCATCGCTGAAGTAGGCTAATCCTATTCCACTGAATGTAAAAATATGAACTCAGGGCAGCATTGGCCATATTTAACACATTTGGGGATTTCGCACAAAATGATGACCCCGGACCTGCATTTTTTTTCTTGAAAAAATTTTCAAATTCATATTTCATATTTTATCACTGAATGAGGCTATTCCTATTCCACTCCATTGAAAAACAAGAACTCTGGCCAATTTGGATAGATTCATAGATTCATATTTCGTATATCATCGCTGAAGTAGGCTATTCCAATTCCACTGAATCTAAAATCATGAAGTCAGATTGGCCAGATTTAACACTTCTGTGCTTTTCGCAAAAAATGATGACCACCGCAGCTTTTTTCCAAAAAAATTTCAAATTCATATTTCATATTTTATTACTTGAATGAGGCTATTTTTTCGCCAAAAATTATGACCCCGGACCTGCATTATTTTCCTTCAAAAAAAAATTGAAATTCATATTTCATATTTATCACTGAATGAGGCTATTCCTATCCCACTCCATTAAGAAAACGTGAACTCTGGCCGAATGTGCCATAACACATTTGGGCTTTTGATGACCCTGGACCTGGAGCTTTTTATTGATATTTCATTTATCATCGCTGAAGTAGGCTATTCCTATTCCACTGAATCTAAAATCAGGAACTCAGAATTGGCCAGATTTAACACATCTGTGCTTTTTGCACAAAATGACCCAGGACCTGCAGCTTTTTATTGAATTTTTTTTTTCAAATTCATATTTCACATTTCATCACTGAATGAGGCTAATATCATTCCACTCCATCTAAAAACATGATCTCAGGCCGAATTGGCCATAATTAACACATTTGGGTTTTTCGCAAAAAATGATGCCCCCCCCCCCCCAGACCTGCAGCTTTTTTCCAACAGATCTTTCAAATTCATATTTCATATTTCATCGCTGAAGTAGGCTAATCCTATTCCACTGAATGTAAAAATATGAACGCAGGGCAGCATTGGCAATAATTATAACACATTTGGGTATTTCGCACAAAATGATGACCCCGGACTTGCAGCGTTTTATTGAAATTTTTTTTTCAAATTCATATTTCATATATCATCGCAGAAGTAGGCTATTTCTATTTCACTCCTTTGAAATCAAGAACTCGGGCCAATTTGGATAGATTTAATACATTTGGTTTTTTTTCGCCAAAAGTGATGACCCCGGACCTGCATTTTTTTTCTTGAAAAAATTTTCAAATTCATATTTCATATTTTATCACTGAATGAGGCTATTCCTATTCCACTCCATTGAAAAAAAAGTTTTCGCCCAAGATGATGACCCCGGACCTGCAGCTATTTCCAACAAATTTGTCAAATTCATATTTCATATTTTATCACTGAATGAGGCTATTCCTATTCCAATCCATTAAAAAACATTAACTCAGGCCGAATTGGCCATAACACATTTGGGTTTTTGATGATGCCGTACCTGCAGCTTTTTATTGAAATTTTTTTTCAAATTGATATTTCATATATCATCGCAGAAGTAGGCTATTTCTATTCCACTCCTTTGAAATCAAGAACTCGGGCCAATTTGGATAGATTGAAGACATTTGGCGTTTACGCCAAAAATGATGACCCCGGACCTGTAGCTATTTCCAACAAATTTGTCAAATTCATATTTCATATTTTATCACTGAATGAGGCTATTCCTATTCCAATCCATTAAAAAACATTAACTCAGGCCGAATTGGCCATAACACATTTGGGTTTTTGATGATGCCGTACCTGCAGCTTTTTATTGAAAATTTTTTTCAAATTGATATTTCATATATCATCGCAGAAGTAGCATCGCTGAAGCCTACTTCTATTCCTATTCCACTCCATTGAAAAACAAGAACTCTAGCCAATTTGGATAGATTCATAGATTCATATTTCGTATATCATCGCTGAAGGAGGCTATTCCAATTCCACTGAATCTAAAATCATGAAGTCAGATTGGCCAGATTTAACACTTCTGTGCTTTTCGCAAAAAATGATGACCACCGCAGCTTTTTTCCAAAAAAATTTCAAATTCATATTTCATATTTCTCAGTATAACACGGTATAACGCGTTTAACCTGTTAATATCGCGTTGTTCACATTTATAAAACAGATGACATACATATTATCTGTGTTATAACCATGAACAACGCGTTATACCATAAAATGCGGTATAACGGGAATGACAGGCTATTTGTCGGTATCACACGTATAACGTAATAAAACATAGTAAAATGGGATTATAACGCGGTATGGCGCGTTTTAGCTTTTATACTGAGCCATACCGCGTTTACACCGCGTTGCTGTCGGTTATAACACGTATATCGCGGAATAACACGGTGTGACACGTAAAACAAGGTATTACGCGTTATGACACCGCGTTTCATATTTCTCAAGATAACACGGTATACCGTGTTTTACGTGCTACAACGAGTTATAGCGTTGTGAACAACGCGTTAATATCGCGTTGTTCACAGTTATAAAACATGATATACATATTATATGTGTTATAACCGTGAACAACGCGTTATACCATAAAATGTGGTATAACGGCCAGATTTAACACTTCTGTGCTTTTCGCAAAAAATGATGACCACCGCAGCTTTTTTCCAAAAAAATTTCAAATTCATATTTCATATTTCTCAGTATAACACGGTGGTATAACTCGTTTAACCTGTTAATATCGCATTGTTCACATTTATAAAACAGATGACATACATATTATCTGTGTTATAACCATGAACAACGCGTTATACTATAAAATGCGGTATAACGGGAATGACAGGCTATTTGTCGGTATCACACGTATAACGTAATAAAACATAGTAAAATGGGATTATAACGCGGTATGGCGGGTTTTAGCTTTTATACTGAGCCATACCGCGTTTACACCGCGTTGCTGTCGGTTATAACACGTATATCGCGGAATAACACGGTGTGACACGTAAAACAAGGTATTACGCGTTATGACACCGCGTTTCATATTTCTCAATATAACACGGTATAACGTGTTTTACGTGCTACAACGAGTTATAGCGTTGTGAACAACGCGTTAATATCGCGTTGTTCACAGTTATAAAACATATACATATTATCTGTGTTATAACCGTGAACAACGCGTTATACCATAAAATGTGGTATAACGGCCAGATTTAACACTTCTGTGCTTTTCGCAAAAAATGATGACCACCGCAGCTTTTTTCCAAAAAAATTTCAAATTCATATTTCATATTTCTCAGTATAACACGGTGGTATAACTCGTTTAACCTGTTAATATCGCATTGTTCACATTTATAAAACAGATGACATACATATTATCTGTGTTATAACCGTGAACAACGCGTTATACCATAAAATGCGGTATAACGGGAATGACAGGCTATTTGTCGGTATCACACGTATAACGTAATAAAACATGGGAAAATGGGATTATAACGCGGGATGGCGCGTTTTAGCTTTTATACTGAGCCATACCGCGTTTACACCGCGTTGCTATCGGTTATAACACGTATATCGCGGAATAACACGGTGTGACACGTAAAACAAGGTATTACGCGTTATGACACCGCGTTTCATATTTCTCAATATAACACGGTATAACGTGTTTTACGTGCTACAAAGAGTTATAGCGTTGTGAACAACGCGTTAATATCGCGTTGTTCACAGTTATAAAACATGATATACATATTATCTGTGTTATAACCGTGAACAACGTGTTATACCATAAAATGTGGTATAACGGGAATAGGCTATTTGTCGGTATAACACGTATAACGTAATAAAACATGATAAAATTCGATTATAACGCGGTATGACGCGTTTAAGCTTTTATACCGAGCTATACCGCGTTTACACCGCGTTGTTCACGGTTATAACGCGGTATGACACGTAAAACATACCTATAACGTGTTATGACACGTATAACTTGTTATATCCCGGTATAAGTCGCATAACGCGGTATAACGCGGTAAATCACGTAAAACGCGGTATGACGGTGTATTTCTCAGAATAACACGGTATACGCGTTTTACGTGTTACACCGAGTTATACGGCATTATAATTCATATTCCTATTTCATCGTTGAAGTAGGCTATTCCTATGCCACTGAATCTAAAATCATGAACTCAGGCAGAATTGGCCAGATTTAACACATCTGTGCTTTTCGCAAAATTTGAAATTCATATTTCATATTTTATCACTAGTCGCATAACGCGGTATAACACGGTAAATCACGTAAAACGCGGTATGACGGTGTATTTCTCAGAATAACACGGTATACGCGTTTTACGTGTTACACCGAGTTATACGGCATTATAATTCATATTTCCTATTTCATCACTGAATTAGGCTATTCCTATTACACTCCATTAAAAAACATGAACTCCGGCTGAATTTGATGACCCCGGACCTGCAGCTTTTTCTTGAATTTTTTTTTTTTAAATTCATATTTCATATATCATCGCTGAAGCCTACTTCTATTCCTATTCCACTCCATTGAAAAACAAGAACTCTGGCCAATTTGGATAGATTCATAGATTCATATTTCGTATATCATCGCTGAAGTAGGCTATTCCAATTCCACTGAATCTAAAATCATGAAGTCAGATTGGCCAGATTTAACACTTCTGTGCTTTCCGCAAAAAATGATGACCACCGCAAGCTTTTTTCCAAAAAAATTTCAAATTCATATTTCATATTTCTCAGTATAACACGGTGGTATAACGCGTTTAACCTGTTAATATCGCGTTGTTCACATTTATAAAACAGATGACATACATATTATCTGTGTTATTAACCGTGAACAACGCGTTATACCATAAAATGCGGTATAACGGGAATGACAGGCTATTTATTTGTCGGTATCACACGTATAACGTAATAAAACATGGTAAAATGGGATTATAACGCGGTATGGCGCGTTTTAGCTTTTATACTGAGCCATACCGCGTTTACACCGCGTTGCTCTCGGTTATAACACGTATATCGCGGAATAACACGGTGTGACACGTAAAACAAGGTATTATGCGTTATTACACCGCGTTTCATATTTCTCAATATAACACGGTATAACGTGTTTTACGTGCTACAACGAGTTATAGCGTTGTGAACAACGCGTTAATATCGCGTTAATATATGTTATAAAACATGATATAGATATTATCTGTGTTATAACCGTGAACAACGCGTTATACCATAAAATGTGGTATAACGGGAATAGGCTATTGTCGGTATAACACGTATAACGTAATAAAACATGGTAAAATTCGATTATAACGCGGTATGACGCGTTTAAGCTTTTATACCGAGCTATACCGCGTTGTTCACGGTTATAACGCGGTATGACACGTAAAACATACCTATAACGTGTTATGACACGTATAACTTGTTATATCCCGGTATAAGTCGCATAACGCGGTATAACGCGGTATAGCGAGGTAAATCACGTAAAACGCGGTATGACGGGGTATTTCTCAGAATAACACGGTATACGCGTTTTACGTGTTACACCGAGTTATACGGCATTATAATTCATATTTCCTATTTCATCGTTGAAGTAGGCTATTCCTATGCCACTGAATCTAAAATCATGAACTCAGGCAGAATTGGCCAGATTTAACACATCTGTGCTTTTCGCAAAATTTGAAATTCATATTTCATATTTTATCACTGAATCACTTTCTTATCACTATTCCTATTCCACTCCATTGAAAAACAAGCACTCAGGCCAAATTGGCCATAACACATTTGGGTTTTTGACGATGCCGGACCTGCAGCTTTTTCTTGACAATTTTTTTTTCAAATTGATATTTCATATATCATTGCAGAAGTAGGCTATTTCTATTCCACTCCTTTGAAATCAAGAACTCGGGCCAATTTGGATAGATGATGAACATGATGACCCCGGACCTGTAGCTATTTCCAACAAATTTGTCAAATTCATATTTCATATTTTATCACTGAATGAGGCTATTCCTATTCCAATCCATTAAAAAACATTAACTCAGGCCGAATTGGCCATAACATATTTGGGTTTTTGACCTCGACCCCTCTGATGGGGAATTGGAAGGAAGGGAGGGAACTACCCTCAATAGCAATATAGCTATTGTTCATGATGCCGTACCTGCAGCTTTTTATTGTAAATTTTTTTCAAATTGATATTTCATATATCATCGCAGAAGTAGGCTATTTCTATTTCACTCCTTTGAAATCAAGAACTCGGGCCAATTTGGATAGATTTAATACATTTGTTTTTTTTTCGCCAAAAGTGATGACCCCGGACCTGCATTTTTTTTCTTGAAAAAATTTTTATCACTGAATTAGGCTATTCCTATTCCACTCCATTATAAAAAACATGAACTCCGGCTGAATTTGATGACCCCGGACCTGCAGCTTTTTCTTGAAATTTTTTTTTTATTTCATATTTCATATATCATCGCTGAAGCCTACTTCTATTCCTATTCCACTCCATTGAAAAACAAGAACTCTGGCCAATTAGGATAGATTCATAGATTCATATTTCGTATATCATCGCTGAAGTAGGCTATTCCAATTCCACTGAATCTAAAATCATGAAGTCAGATTGGCCAGAAGAACTTCTGTGCTTTTCGCAAAAAATGATGACCACCGCAGCTTTTTTCCAAAAAAATTTCAAATTCATATTTCATATTTCTCAGTATAACGCGTTTAACCTGTTAATATCGCGGTGTTCACATTTATAAAACAGATGACATACATATTATTTGTGTTATAACCGTGAACAACGCGTTATACCATAAAATGCGGTATAACGGGAATGACGGGCTATTTGTCGGTATCACACGTATAACGTAATAAAACATGGTAAAATGGGATTATAACGCGGTATGGCGCGTTTTAGCTTTTATACTGAGCCATACCGCGTTTACACCGCGTTGCTCTCGGTTATAACACGCATATCGCGGAATAACACGGTGTGACACGTAAAAAACAAGGTATTACGCGTTATGACACCGCGTTTCATATTTCTCAATATAACACGGTATAACGTGTTTTACGTGCTACAACGAGTTATAGCGTTGTGAACAACGCGTTAATATCGCGTTGTTCACAGTTATAAAACATGATATACATATTATCTGTGTTATAACCGTGAACAACGCGTTATACCATAAAATGTGGTATAACGGGAATAGGCTATTTGTCGGTATAACACGTATAACGTAATAAAACATGGTAAAATTCGATTATAACGCGGTATGACGCGTTTAAGCTTTTATACCGAGCTATACCGCGTTGTTCACGGTTATAACGCGGTATGACACGTAAAACATACCTATAACGTGTTATGACACGTATAACTTGTTATATCCCGGTATAAGTCGCATAACGCGGTATAACGCGGTATAGCGAGGTAAATCACGTAAAACGCGGTATGACGGGGTATTTCTCAGAATAACACGGTATACGCGTTTTACGTGTTACACCGAGTTATACGGCATTATAATTCATATTTCCTATTTCATCGTTGAAGTAGGCTATTCCTATGCCACTGAATCTAAAATCATGAACTCAGGCAGAATTGGCCAGATTTAACACATCTGTGCTTTTCGCAAAATTTGAAATTCATATTTCATATTTTATCACTGAATCACTTTCTTATCACTATTCCTATTCCACTCCATTGAAAAACAAGCACTCAGGCCGAATTGGCCATAACACATTTGGGTTTTTGACGATGCCGGACCTGCAGCTTTTTCTTGACAATTTTTTTTTCAAATTGATATTTCATATATCATCGCAGAAGTAGGCTATTTCTATTCCACTCCATTGAAAAACAAGAACTCTGATCAATTTGGATAGATTCATAGATTCATATTTCGTATATCATCGCTGAAGTAGGCTATTCCAATTCCACTGAATCTAAAATCATGAAGTCAGATTTGCCAGATTTGATGACCACCGCAGCTTTTTTCCAAAAAAAATTCAAATTCATATTTCATATTTCTCAGTATAACACGGTATAACGCGTTTTACCTGTTACACCGAGTTATACCGCGTTAATATCGCGTTGTTCACAGTTATAAAACAGATGACATACATATTATCTGTGTTATAACCGTGAACAACGCGTTATACCATAAAATGCGGTATAACCGGAATGACAGGCTATTTGTCGGTATCACACGTATAACGTAATAAAACATGGTAAAATGGGATTATAACGCGGTATGGCGGGTTTTAGCTTTTATACTGAGCCATACCGCGTTTACACCGCGTTGCTCTCGGTTATAACACGTATATCGCGGAATAACACGGTGTGACACGTAAAACAAGGTATAACGCGTTAAGACACCGCGTTTCAAAAAATGATGACCCCGGACCTGCAGCTATTTCCAACAAATTTTTCAAAATTCACATTTCATATTTTATCACTGAATGAGGCTATTTTTCGCCAAAAATGATGACCCCGGACCTGCATTTTTTTCTTGAGAAAAATTTTCAAATTCACATTTCATACTTTATCACTGAATGAGGCTATTCCTTTTCCACTCCATTGAAAAAACAAGAACTCGGGCCAATTGGGATAGATTTAAGACATTTGGTGTTTTCGCAAAAAAATTCAAATTCACATTTCATGTTTTATCACTGAATGAGGCTATTTTTTCACCAAAAAATGATGACCCCAGACCTGCATTTTTTTTCTTGAAAAAATTTTCAAATTTACATTTCATATTTTATCACTGATTGAGGCTAGTCCTTTTCCACTCCATTGAAAAAACAAGAACTCGGGCCAATTAATTAATACCCGGACCTTGCAGCTATTTCCAACAAATTTTTCAAATTCATCTTTCATATTTGGATAGATTTAAGACATTTGGCGTTTTCGCAAAAAAATTTCAAATTCACATTTCATATTTTATCACTTGAATGAGGCTATTTTTTCGCCAAAAATGATGACCCCGGACCTGCATTTTTTTTTAGATTTAAGACATTTGGCGTTTTCGCAAAAAATTATGACCCCGGACCTTGCAGCTATTTCCAAAAAAATTTTCAAATTCATATTTCATATTTTATCACTGAATGAGGCTATTCCTATTCTACTCCATTGAAAAACAAGAACTCGGGCCAATCTGGATAGATTTAAGACATTTGGTGTTTTCGCAAAAAGTGATGACCCCGGTGTCACTGCAGCGGTCTGCAGTGAGAATATTATAGCCATATTTCATATAGTTTTTGTAAATCTTAGGTTTTGTAATATGTTTTAGTTATGGGACTCTTGTTCATCTTTGCCTATCTCTAATCCCTTTGTACATGAAAGCCCATAGAAGGTGCTCTGTGTTATAGTATATGGGGAGAAATACTAAGTTGTAATGCACACAGTGGGCACACCTTCATTGTTTTAAATTGTATATGTTGGCCAAGTTCATTGTCTATTGGGTGCTAAGCCCTGGCTAGTACCAGCACCTTTTTAGTCCGTGAACAATAAGCTTTAGGTCTGCTTGGTGAGTCATCTTAGTCCGCATCTATGCTCTTCTTATATAGAGAGAAAAAGCTAAAAGCTATCAGTTGAAGTTAGAGTAAGCAGAGAGAGAACTCAAGTACGTTGATTGTCATAAAAGTAGTTTCTTGCAGTTCGCACAAGAGTGCAAAGGTGTAATCTGTTCAAAGCCTCCAATTGGTGAGTTTTCCCTTAAATTATACTTTCAACTCTTCTGTTGATATTTAGACTTGCATATCACAAATAACATATTCATGTCATTAAGAGTTTACAATAATAGTAATAGATAATATGTACATTGCTCCCCTTTGAAAGATGAAGTGAGATTGTGATATATACGTGTTACATTTTGTCATATGCAATTAGGACTCTACTGTTCAGGTATTATCTTATACTAAGTTTTCACTAGAATTTAGTTGATATAGTTATACATTATATGTTTACATTACATGTGCATGTAGGTATTGTTTTGGCAGTATTTGGTTGTAGTCATTTGATGTAATATCAATGTTCCTTGGTAGTATAGTAAGGTTCCTTGGTAGTATAGTGAAGTCCTTGATAGTTTAAGACCAATACAATCAGAGTCTTAGATTTGTACCCATTATGTCTTTGTGGAATTGTATATCTAAATATGTATTTTGTCTTTGTTTTATATTTCAGTATTTTATCTTGGAACTTGGAACTTGGAAGTTGGGATGATGAATAAAGTTATTTCACACAAGCCAACACCTGTTCTATGAATATATTTCTGTTGGAGTGTATTTCGACCGAAACTCCTCACTTGGCGAATCGCGCGAAGTGAGGCAGTCACAATAAAATACAAGTGCTTCAGCGCAGATTCTACACCTCCAGTATGAGCTTGCAGGAGACATCAGTAAAGATGACATCAAAGGAAGCTGCTGACAGGGTCAGTGAGCTGCCAAACGACAACTCAAACCAGAGTGAAGTGAGTTGCTATAGCAGGAGAAGCAGCACAAGTAAGAGAAGTCTCACCAAGTCACACCAGTCTGTTAAAAGTGAGAGTCTCTCGCTTCGCAAAGCTGCTCTTAAAGCTCGGCAGTCTTTCGAAGAACATCAGTTACGGCTGTTACAACAGGAAGACGAAGATGAACGGGCTTATCGACAGCATCGAAGGGCTCTTCAACGGCAACAAGATGATGCAGAAAGGGACTATAAACAGAAACAGAAGGTGCGTGCTGTGCAAAGGGCCAGCTTAGCTACAAAGCAAGAATTGGCAGAAATAGATGCTGTGATGGAGGCATCTGGTAATTGCAGTGAACCTGATGAGGAAATTTCATTCAAAGAACTAAGACAAGAGAAGAAGAGCGAGCAGATGAAAAGATATTTTGATTCTCAAGAGAAGATCATAACGACATCTCATCAGCCGGAGGAGCATCAATCTACCAACACCGCACCTTCTCTAAGCAGCCCAGGAGTGCCAGCGGGATGGGACAGAATTGTATCATCATTAGAAGGTTGTCTCGCCCAACTCACTCGTGTTGCTATGGGACAAAGTGCTGCCAGTAACCAGCTGACAGCAACTGGTCAGTTGCCAAAGATTGATGTGCCAGTCTTTAATGGTGATCCGCTTCACTATCCACTGTGGAAGAATTCATTTGATAGCATGGTGGATAGTAAGCCGATAAATGACTCGAGCAAGTTGAATTACTTGAATACATATGTGTGCGGAAAGGCGAAAGAAATCATAGAACACCATTTATTGTTAGGAGCGGACAGCGGATATCAGGATGCACGCAGGCAACTTGAAGAGAGATTCGGCAATCCAAGTACCATCAGTGTCTCGTACACCAAAAAGCTTTGCTCATGGCCGAATATTGAAAATCGTGATGCAAGTGGATTGAGAGATTTTTCAGATTTCCTCCAGAAGGTTTTGTCCGCCAAGGCTAATGTCAAGAATCTAGGAATCTTGGACTTTCCACAAGAGAATGTGAAGTTGGTTGCGAAGTTGCCAGAGTACTTAGAAGGGAGATGGAGAGATGAGATCAACAGATGGCGCGAGAGTAAGAGCCCACAGAGTTACCCCCCATTTTCTCAATTTGCTGAGTTTGTGAAACGAGCAGCAGATAGGGCTAATATCCCAGAGCTTCAGTACTTGACGCCCGAGTCAGATATACACATTTCTTCAAAGAATCGTCACTCGATATCAGAGAATAGAAGAGCACATAACTTCTCTACTAGTGGTGATGTAGACCACCATACCAGCGGCCAGATAACGGAACCCCCTCATGTATACCGTTCATGCCCTTTCTGTGATGAAAGTCATCACATCGAGGTATGTGAAAGGTTCCTGAGAAAACCAATGGCAGAGAGAAGAAGATTCTTCTTGAGGAAAATGCTGTGTTTCGGATGTGCCCTTACAGATGAGCATCGTAACAGAGATTGCAGAAATAAGAGAGTGTGCAGTATTTGTGGTGGCAGACACCTAACCTGTCTACACGAGGATAGATCTGAGCAGCATATGGAAGACCAGGGAATTCCCGATCAAGGAGCCAGACATGAACAGTGAAAATGAAAGTGGTATTTCGTTTCGATTTTACTTGACATTGTGTTTTATCTGTATCTTTCTGTTTCTTTCTTTCATATTTTCTCTATTTCTCACCCTCTTCTCTATCCTATTCTTACCTCCTTTAATATGCTATAATAATTCAGTGTGTTTCAGAAATATACACGGACTTATAGTGTTATGAAAATGTTGTTCAAGATAGCTATAGATAGGTTAATGAGAGATTGTTATTTGTTCTATTGTCCTTAACTTTTCTCTCATTATATACCTTTTGTTCCCTTTTCTACATTTGTTCGTATTTGATTTGATTAATTTGAAAACAGATATGTATTCTGTTCTTTGTTTCAATCTGTTAGAACGCAGAGTTGTACGATACATCCATGGTGATTTTATATCTGAAGTAATAAGTGTAGAGAGAAGTAAGTACATGTTATTTTATAAGAGAACCTGAATAATTACTGTATAGAAGGCAGCTATAAGGGTTTGTAAAGTGAATTGCAGTCATGTGGATATTGACTGATGTTGTTAGAGTTGAATGTAGACAAACTAGATATATAAAGATCGAGTGAATGACTGTGAAGAAGTCACGTCATAAAGAGATCTTTTGTTATACAAAGTGAGTTATTGTGTTGTACACACATTTATCGACTTAAGATAGTTATGTGTCAATAGAGTGATATATGTTATTTCAAGAAGTGAAATTAAGTATTCACATTTTCTTTCTAGTAGAATCTATTTCTTTTCGTTCATTCATCCTATTATCAATCAATTGCGAAAGATACATGAAGTTTGTATTATAAGGTAACTCTCGTAAGGTCGTTTGTTATGATATTTTGTACAGATAACTACTGGAAGTAAGGTAGTAAGGTAGTGTACAGGAATTGCAATGTGTAAGTTAACATTGTACTTATATTCAGACTTAAAGTGTCAAGGAGACAGGTAGAAAGTGAGATGTCTGAGCATTTGAGGTAATATGTTTTTGAAATCATTCTTTCCTATCACTCTCCACTTTCTCTCTCTCTCTCTTTTCTTTCTCTATTGTCTAAAGCTGTATCTTGCTTCTCAGAGTAGATTCTATGTCATTGTTCGATATCTAGTGAATTCATTTGTTTAACGATATTGATTTGTAACTGATAAGGATCAGTTAAAGGAGCCATGTCACTGCAGCGGTCTGCAGTGAGAATATTATAGCCATATTTCATATAGTTTTTGTAAATCTTAGGTTTTGTAATATGTTTTAGTTATGGGACTCTTGTTCATCTTTGCCTATCTCTAATCCCTTTGTACATGAAAGCCCATAGGAGGTGCTCTGTGTTATAGTATATGGGGAGAAATACTAAGTTGTAATGCACACAGTGGGCACACCTTCATTGTTTTAAATTGTATATGTTGGCCAAGTTCATTGTCTATTGGGTGCTAAGCCCTGGCTAGTACCAGCACCTTTTTAGTCCGTGAACAATAAGCTTTAGGTCTGCTTGGTGAGTCATCTTAGTCCGCATCTATGCTCTTCTTATATAGAGAGAAAAAGCTAAAAGCTATCAGTTGAAGTTAGAGTAAGCAGAGAGAGAACTCAAGTACGTTGATTGTCATAAAAGTAGTTTCTTGCAGTTCGCACAAGAGTGCAAAGGTGTAATCTGTTCAAAGCCTCCAATTGGTGAGTTTTCCCTTAAATTATACTTTCAACTCTTCTGTTGATATTTTAGACTTGCATATCACAAATAACATATTCATGTCATTAAGAGTTTACAATAATAGTAATAGATAATATGTACATTGTTCCCCTTTGAAAGATGAAGTGAGATTGTGATATATACGTGTTACATTTTGTCATATGCAATTAGGACTCTACTGTTCAGGTATTATCTTATACTAAGTTTTCACTAGAATTTAGTTGATATAGTTATACATTATATGTTTACATTACATGTGCATGTAGGTATTGTTTTGGCAGTATTTGGTTGTAGTCATTTGATGTAATATCAATGTTCCTTGGTAGTATAGTAAGGTTCCTTGGTAGTATAGTGAAGTCCTTGATAGTTTAAGACCAATACAATCAGAGTCTTAGATTTGTACCCATTATGTCTTTGTGGAATTGTATATCTAAATATGTATTTTGTCTTTGTTTTATATTTCAGTATTTTATCTTGGAACTTGGAACTTGGAAGTTGGGATGATGAATAAAGTTATTTCACACAAGCCAACACTTGTTCTATGAATATATTTCTGTTGGAGTGTATTTCGACCGAAACTCCTCACTTGGCGAATCGCGCGAAGTGAGGCAGTCACACCCGGACCTGCAGCTATTTCCAACAAATTTTTCAAATTCACATTTCATACTTTATCACTGAATGAGGCTATTCCTTTTCCACTCCATTGAAAAAACAAGAACTCGGGCCAATTGGGATAGATTTAAGACATTTGGTGTTTTCGCAAAAAAATTCAAATTCACATTTCATGTTTTATCACTGAATGAGGCTATTTTTTCACCAAAAAATGATGACCCCAGACCTGCATTTTTTTTCTTGAAAAAATTTTCAAATTTACATTTCATATTTTATCACTGATTGAGGCTAGTCCTTTTCCACTCCATTGAAAAAACAAGAACTCGGGCCAATTAATTAATACCCCGGACCTTGCAGCTATTTCCAACAAATTTTTCAAATTCATCTTTCATATTTGGATAGATTTAAGACATTTGGCGTTTTCGCAAAAAAATTTCAAATTCACATTTCATATTTTATCACTTGAATGAGGCTATTTTTTCGCCAAAAATGATGACCCCGGACCTGCATTTTTTTTTAGATTTAAGACATTTGGCGTTTTCGCAAAAAATTATGACCCCGGACCTTGCAGCTATTTCCAAAAAAATTTTCAAATTCATATTTCATATTTTATCACTGAATGAGGCTATTCCTATTCTACTCCATTGAAAAACAAGAACTCGGGCCAATCTGGATAGATTTAAGACATTTGGTGTTTTCGCAAAAAGTGATGACCCCGGACCTGCAGCTATTTCCAACAAATTTTTCAAAATTCACATTTCATATTTTATCACTGAATGAGGCTATTTTTCGCCAAAAATGATGACCCCGGACCTGCATTTTTTTCTTGAGAAAAATTTTCAAATTCACATTTCATACTTTATCACTGAATGAGGCTATTCCTTTTCCACTCCATTGAAAAAACAAGAACTCGGGCCAATTGGGATAGATTTAAGACATTTGGCGTTTTCGCAAAAAATTATGACCCCGGACCTTGCAGCTATTTCCAACAAATTTTTCAAATTCA
Organism: Heliocidaris erythrogramma; assembly: GCA_025617745.1. Classification (NCBI taxonomy): domain Eukaryota; kingdom Metazoa; phylum Echinodermata; class Echinoidea; order Camarodonta; family Echinometridae; genus Heliocidaris; species Heliocidaris erythrogramma. The sequence continues at coordinate 32,441,502 of CM046865.1, read as the reverse complement.
TATTTCATATTTTTCACTGAATGAGGCTATTCCTATTCCACTTTATTGAAAAACAAGAACTCGGGCCAATTTGGACTGAATGAGGCTATTCCACTCCATTGAAAAAGGAGCACTCAGATCAATTTGGATAGATTTAAGACATTTGACGTTTTCGCCAAAAATGATGACCCCGGACCTGCAGCTTTCTCCAACAAATTTTTCAAATTCATCTTTCATATATGGATAGGTTTAAGACATTTGGCGTTTTCGCAAAAAAAATTTCAAATTCACATTTCATATTTTATCACTTGAATAAGGCTATTTTTTCGCCAAAAATGATGACCCCGGACCTGCATTTTTTTTCTTGAAAAAATTTTCAAATTCACATTTCATATTTTATCACTGAATGAGGCTATTCCTGTTCCACTCCATTGAAAAAACAAGAACTCGGGCCAATTTGGATAGATTTAAGACATTTGGCGTTTTTGCAAAAAATTATGACCCCGGACCTTGCACATATTTCCAACAAATTTTTCAAATTCATCTTTCATATATGGATAGATTTAAGACATTTGGCGTTTTCGCAAAATTTTTTTCAAATTCACATTTCATATTTTATCACTTGATTAAGGCTATTTTTTCGCCAAAAATGATGACCCCGGACCTGCATTTTTTTTCTTGAAAAAAGTTTTCAAATTCACATTTCATATTTCATCGCAGAAGTAGGCTATTCCTATTCCACTGAATGTAATAATATGAACTTAGGCCACATTGGCCATATTTAACACATTTGGGATTTTCGCACAAAATGATGACCCCGGACCTGCAGCTATTTCCAACAAATTTTTCAAATTCATATTTCATATTTTATCACTGAATGAGGCTATTCATATTCTACTCCATTGAAAAAGAAGCACTCAGGACAATTTGGATAGATTTAAGACATTTGGGTTTTTCGCCAAAAAAAATGACCCCGGACCTGCAGCCTTTTATTGAAAAAAAATTTCAAATTCACATTTCATATTTCATCGCAGAAGTAGGCTATTCCTATTCCACTGAATGTAATAATATGAACTTAGGCCACATTGGCCATATTTAACACATTTGGGATTTTCGCACAAAATGATGACCCCGGACCTGCAGCTATTTCCAACAAATTTTTCAAATTCATATTTCATATTTTATCACTGAATGAGGCTATTCCTGTTCCACTCCATTGAACAACAAGAACTCGCGCAAATTTGGACTGAATGAGGCTATTCCAGTCCATTGAAAAAGAAGCACTCAGGTCAATTTGGATAGATTTAAGACATTTGGCGTTTTCGCAAAAAATGATCACCCCGGACCTGCATTTTTTTTCTCGAAAAAATTTTCAAATTTACATTTCATATTCTATCACTGAATGAGGCTATTCCACTCCATTGAAAAAGAAGCACTCAGGTCAATTTGGATAGATTTAAGACATTTGACGTTTTCGCCAAAAGTGATGACCCCGGACCTGCAGCTATTTCCAACAAATTTTTCAAAATTCACATTTCATATTTTATCACCTGAATGAGGCTATTTTTTCGCCAAAAATGATGACCCCGGACCTGCATTTTTTTTCTTGAAAAAATTTTCAAATTCACATTTCATATTTTATCACTGAATGAGGCTATTCCTGTTCCACTCCATTGAAAAAACAAGAACTCGGGCCAATTTGGATAGATTTAAGACATTTGGCGTTTTTGCAAAAAATTATGACCCCGGACCTTGCACATATTTCCAACAAATTTTTCAAATTCATCTTTCATATATGGATAGATTTAAGACATTTGGCGTTTTCGCAAAAAATTATGACGCCGGACCTGCATTTTTTTTCTTGAAAAAATTTTCAAATTCACATTTCATATTTTATCACTGAATGAGGCTATTCCTATTCCACTCCATTGAAAAACAAGAACTCGGGCCAATTGGGATAGATTTAAGACATTTGGCGTTTTCGCCAAAAAAAATGACCCCGGACCTGCAGCTTTTTATTGAAAAAAATTTCAAATTCATATTTCATATTTCATCGCAGAAGTAGGCTATTCCTATTCCACTGAATGTAAAAATATGAACTCAGCCTGCATTGGCCATATTTAACACATTTGGGTTTTTCGCCAAAAATGATGACCCCGGACGCGCATTTCCGTTTTACACCGTTGCCTAGGCATTTTCGCGAAAAAATCCAAGAAGTGCGCTGGTGAAAGAGTCTAAGTCGTCAGCGCCCCCAGTGAGGTCTAGCATGCACAGCATCTGCACAGACAGCAAAGATATGCATTACAGTAACTGTACAGTAGCTACACTTCATCTTGTGCGCAAACGAGCTAAAAGAAATATATAAGGAACGATAAAAGCAAAAAAATATATAAGAGAGACAAGGGGGATGAAAGGAAAAGCAAAACAGAAGGAAGCGTGAAAGGGCCGTCTTCTTTGTTTTTTTTTTCTTTCATGCTGATGAGGCTTCCTCTTCTCTAATTGGCGCACAAAGAGTTACAGCTAGATACGCAGTTATAGTTATAGTTATAGTTGTAGCAAATATAACTATATTTCTTCAAATCAATTATTATTATTCTTATTAATCTTATCTTCTCGATATTAGTAAAACACCTAAATTTTCTTTTAAATGTATGATCCTGGGCTATAATTATTATACGTATATTCCTCGTCCCCCACCCCTTCTGTTTAATTCCCTCGCTTTCTGGTAACACTGTTTCAGCTTAGCTGCCTTTCAGCTACATTTTAAAATTCTTTTACCTTGCAATGCAACATGAATTAACTCTAATGTTATTCTTTATCGCCATATAGACAATCCGAGACAGTAGACCAGTGCAGTAGACCCTATAGTACACGTACACATACACCCGATCGCCGCAAACATGCAGAGTAGGAGTACGTGGGTACATTCGATTTCATACTTCGCGCGTGCAGAGCAAGCTCGAGCTCATAGCGCATGAAGCGAGCTGAAACCTAGACTTTGAAACCAGCACGTTCGAAGCGATTAATCGAAAAAATGCCTAGGCAACGGTGTAAAACGGAAACGCGCACACCGGACCTGCATTTTTTTTCTTGAAAAAATTTTCAAATTCACATTTCATATTTTATCACTGAATGAGGCTATTTTTTCGCCAAAAATGATGACCCCGGACCTGCATTTTTTTTCTTGAAAAAATTTTCAAATTCATATTTCATATTTCATCGCAGAAGTAGGCTATTCCTATTCCACTGAATGTAAAAATATGAACTCAGCCTGCATTGGCCATATTTAACACATTTGGGTTTTTCGCCAAAAATGATGACCCCGGACCTGCATTTTTTTTCTTGAAAAAATTTTCAAATTCACATTTCATATTTTATCACTGAATGAGGCTATTCCTATTCCACTACATTGAAAAACAAGAACTCGGGCCAATTTGGATAGATTTAAGACATTTGGGTTTTTCGCCAAAAATGATCACCCCGGACCTGTATTTTTTTTCTTGAAAAAATTTTCAAATTCACATTTCATATTTTATCTTGAAAAAAAAATTCAAATTCACATTTCATATTTTATAACTGAATAAGGCTATTCCTATTCCACTCTATTGAAAAACAAGAACTCGAGCCAATTTGGATAGATTTAAGACATTTGGCATTTTCGCAAAAAATTATGACCCCGGACCTTGCAGCTGTTTCCAAAAAAATTTTCAAATTCATATTTCATATTTTATCACTGAATGAGGCTATTCCTATTCCACTCCATTGAAAAACAAGAACTCGGGCCAATTTGGATAGATTTAAGACATTTGGCGTTTTCGCAAAAAATTATGACCCCGGACCTTGCAGCTATTTCCAACAAATTTTTCAAATTCATATTTCATATTTTATCACTGAATGAGGCTCTTCCTATTCTACTCCATTGAAAAACAAGAACTCGGGCCAATCTGGATAGATTTAAGACATTTGGTGTGTTCGCAAAAAAAATCAAATTCACATTTCATGTTTTATCACTGAATGAGGCTATTCCACTCCATTGAAAAAGAAGCACTCAGGTCAATTTGGATAGATTTAAGACATTTGACGTTTTCGCCAAAAGTGATGACCCCGGACCTGCAGCTATTTCCAACAAATTTTTCAAAATTCACATTTCATATTTTATCACTGAATGAGGCTATTTTTTCGCCAAAAATGATGACCCCGGACCTGCATTTTTTTCTTGAGAAAAATTTTCAAATTCACATTTCATACTTTATCACTGAATGAGGCTATTCCTTTTCCACTCCATTGAAAAAACAAGAACTCGGGCCAATTGGGATAGATTTAAGACATTTGGCGTTTTCGCAAAAAATTATGACCCCGGACCTTGCAGCTATTTCCAACAAATTTTTCAAATTCATATTTCATATTTTATCACTGAATGAGGCTATTCCTGTTCCACTCCATTGAAAAAGAAGCACTCAGACCAATTTGAATAGATTTAAGACATTTGACGTTTTCGGCAAAAATGATGACCCCTGGACCTGCAGCTATTTCCAACAAATTTTTCAAATTCACATTTCATATTTTATCACTGATTGAGGCTAGTCCTTTTCCACTCCATTGAAAAAACAAGAACTCGGGCCAATTTGGATAGATTTAAGACATTTCGCGTTTTTGCAAAAAATTATGACCCCGGACCTTGCAGCTATTTCCAACAAATTTTTCAAATTCATCTTTCATATTTGGATAGATTTAAGACATTTGGCGTTTTCGCAAAAAAATTTCAAATCCACATTTCATATTTTATCACTTGAATGAGGCTATTTTTTCGCCAAAAATGATGACCCCGGACCTGCATTTTTTTTTAGATTTAAGACATTTGGCGTTTTCGCAAAAAATTATGACCCCGGACCTTACAGCTATTTCCAAAAAATTTTTCAAATTCATATTTCATATTTTATCACTGAATGAGGCTATTCCTATTCTACTCCATTGAAAAACAAGAACTCGGGGCAATCTGGATAGATTTAAGACATTTGGTGTTTTCGCAAAAAAATTCAAATTCACATTTCATGTTTTATCACTGAATGAGGCTATTCCACTCCATTGAAAAAGAAGCACTCAGGTCAATTTGGATAGATTTAAGACATTTGACGTTTTCGCCAAAAGTGATGACCCCGGACCTGCAGCTATTTCCAACAAATTTTTCAAAATTCACATTTCATATTTTATCACTGAATGAGGCTATTTTTCGCCAAAAATGATGACCCCGGACCTGCATTTTTTTCTTGAGAAAAATTTTCAAATTCACATTTCATACTTTATCACTGAATGAGGCTATTCCTTTTCCACTCCATTGAAAAAACAAGAACTCGGGCCAATTTGGATAGATTTAAGACATTTGGCGTTTTTGCAAAAAATTATGACCCCGGACCTTGCAGCCAATTTGGATAGATTTAATACATTTGTTTTTTTTCGCCAAAAGTGATGACCTCGGACCTGCATTTTTTTTCTTGAAAAAATTTTTATCACTGAATTAGGCTATCCCTATTCCACTCCATTAAAAAACATGAACTCCGGCTGAATTTGATGACCCCGGACCTGCAGCTTTTTCTTGAAATTTTTTTTTATTTCATATTTCATATATCATCGGTGAAGCCTACTTCTATTCCTATTCCACTCCATTGAAAAACAAGAACTCTGGCCAATTTGGATAGATTCATAGATTCATATTTCGTATATCATCGCTGAAGTAGGCTATTCCAATTCCACTGAATCTAAAATCATGAAGTCAGATTGGCCAGAAGCACTTCTGTGCTTTTCGCAAAAAATGATGACCACCGCAGCTTTTTTCCAAAAAAATTTCAAATTCATATTTCATATTTCTCAGTATAACACGGTGATATAACGCGTTTAACCTGTTAATATCGCGTTGTTCACATTTATAAAACAGATGACATACATATTATCTGTGTTATAACCGTGAACAACGCGTTATACCATAAAATGCGGTATAACGGGAATGACAGGCTATTTGTCGGTATCACACGTATAACGTAATAAAACATGGTAAAATGGGATTATAACGCAGTATGGCGCGTTTTAGCTTTTATACTGAGCCATACCGCGTTTACACCGCGTTGCTCTCGTTTATAACACGTATATCGCGGAATAACCGCGTTTACACCGCGTTGCTCTCGTTTATAACACGTATATCGCGGAATAACACGGTGTGACACGTAAAACAAGGTATTACGCGTTATGACACCGCGTTTCATATTTCTCAATATAACACGGTATAACGTGTTTTACGTGCTACAACGAGTTATAGCGTTGTGAACAACGCGTTAATATTGCGTTGTTCACAGTTATAAAACATGATATACATATTATCTGTGTTATAACCGTGAACAACGCGTTATACCATAAAATGTGGTATAACGGCCAGATTTAATACTTCTGTGCTTTTCGCAAAAAATGATGACCACCGCAGCTTTTTTCCAAAAAAATGTCAAATTCATATTTCATATTTCTCAGTATAACACGGTGGTATAACGCGTTCAACCTGTTAATATCGCGTTGTTCACATTTATAAAACAGATGACATACACTGTTGGTCATAATGTTAGCATAATTCGTATTTTCATAGTCATCCGTTTATTTAATCATATTTAAAAGCCTAAATGGATAATATTGACCAGGTTCATTAATTACATAATGATTTTGTATATTGTTGATGTAAAAGTCGGTCAAGTGAAACATTCCATAACGTGGCATATCTTATTGTTTGGTGCTATGAAAGGCAGAGCCTCCTTTCTGCTGTTGTTTTCTGTCCATTTCGTGCAGAAAGCCTACGTGTGTTAACAGCCCGTTTTCAGAGTTAGCTTGATCATTTACTACCAAATTTGGTACATTGATTCCTTACACTATGCCTCGCCCAACGGCACTTGCAATTCGTCAGAGGGTCCTTGCACTCCGACGGAATGGACGGACACAGGCCCAGATTGCAGATATTCTTGGACTATCGCAGAGTTGTGTGTGCCACATCCTCAGAAGACATCGAGAGGCGGGTACTTTGAGTCCAGAGAGATCTACAGGTCGACCACGAAGAACATCCGCACGGGATGACCGTCAACTGCTGAACATGTGCCGTAGGAACCGGAGAATGCCAGCGAGTCGTCTTTACCACTTGTGGAGGAGGCACTTCGGAGTGAACGTTTCACGGGAAGCCGTAAACATGAGACCTGTCCAACATGGCTACAGAGCTCGGCGAATGACCAAGGTTCCACGTCTCACTGTTCGCCACTGGGTTGCTCGACTCCAGTGGGCTAGGAGGCACAGGAGATGGCAGCTTGGTCACTGGCGCCATGTGATCTTCACTGATGAAAGCCGATACATCCTTGACCGCACCGATGGGAGGCAGAGGGTTCGACGATTGTGGGGCGAGAACCTCCGTAATGACTTTGTCCAGGAAACCAATCAAGCAGGTGGAGGCTCAGTGATGGTATGGGTCGGAATACATTATGGCGGAAAAACGCCATTGGCTGCACCTGAAGGAAACGTCAACGCCGTCGTGTACCGCGATATCGTGGAACGCCATTGTCTTCCATACGCGAGAAGAGTATATGGCAATAACTTTCAGCTCCAAGACGACAACGCACGATCACATAGGGCACGTCTGGTGAGGGAATTCCTTGACGCAGAGGACGTGCAGCAGATGCCTTGGCCTGCCTGTTCCCCCGACATGAACCTCCATTGAGCACGCCTGGGATGCATTGGGCCGTGCCATCAATGAGAGAAACAATCATCCTCAAAATGTGAGTTAGCCCAGGCACTGACCGAAGAGTGGGATGCACTGCCCTTGAACACCATCAACAACCTTGTGGACAGTATGCCACGGCGTGTGGAGGCACTGGTGCGTGCCAGAGGTGGCCATACCAGGTACTAAGTGACCCAACAAGATTAAAGAGAGGAACACTTCCCTTCAATCATCAAAAGATCCCAAGATTTTATTTTTCACGATAAACTTATCATGGTTAAACATTTACCAAAAACGATACATTTTTTTCAAGGAATCCAAGGTCTGGATGATTGTGTTTGTCAAAAGTGGTTTAAACCAGTGTATAAAGTTTGTATGGATTAATTTTTGTCTTATATTTTTATTTCATATGTTGAGAACAGATTTATCAATAAAATCGGTGAAGATACAAGCTTTATTTTGCAAAAAAAAAAATGACTCGTATTGTTGTCAATATTGTACGAAAGGTAGAAAAAAAAATTATGCTACCATTATGACCAACAGTGTACATATTATCTGTGTTATAACCGTGAACATCGCATTATACCATAAAATGCGGTATAACGGGAATGACAGGCTATTTGTCGGTATCACAGGTATAACGTAATAAAACACGGTAAAATGGGATTATAACGCGGTATGGTGCGTTTTAGCTTTTTATACTGAGCCATACCGCGTTTACACCGCGTTGCTCTCGGTTATAACACGTATATCGCGGAATAACACGGTGTGACACGTAAAACAAGGTATTACGCGTTATGACACCGCGTTTCATATTTCTCAATATAACACGGTATAACGTGTTTTACGTGCTACAACGAGTTATAGCGTTGTGAACAACGCGTTAATATCGCTTTGTTCACAGTTATAAAACATGATATACATATTATCTGTGTTATAACCGTGAACAACGCGTTATACCATAAAATGTGGTATAACGGGAATAGGCTATTTACTGCAATAAATCATATATACCTACCTATTATGCCTGTAGTCTTGACTACGGGACCCCTTCGAGAATTTAACACACATGAGTCACAATATTGTGCGCACCCCCCGTAATCCTATTGTCCCCTTCGCCACTCACGCGCGTCAACACGCTACGGCCATCTTCCTCTTTCTTGCTCGCCCCCGACGAGATAGGACGTATAGTCACAGCGCTCCTGAAATCAGGTCGTATAGTATCTTTTAGGTGCGCTTTTTCGCACATTTAAAGCATATTCGCTTAGATTATAGTACTGTGTGTTTTAGTAGTCACTTTTGCCGATTGCAAGGGATTTTTGATATCCTTTTCTTGGCATTTATTTTTCCCTTTCACGGTCAGCCCCACGTAGATATTTCTGTGTGTTTGCGGGTGTTTCCGTTTGTCACCGAGCCTTTGGGTTCGGTGTTTGTTCTTACGGTTTTTTGGCTGTGAAAATCTTTTGTGCGTATCTCTCAAATAAATTTTACTCTTATTTTACTGCATTCAGTTGAAGTATTTCTTATTTCGAAAAGTATACTTTTTTGTCTGTTTTATTGCAGTGGTATGAATTCGGAAGAAGAAGCAGCTAGGTCACGGAGACCTGCTTCTTCCGAAGAGTCGTCTAGCAAGACGACTCGGCCTTCCAGAACTCTCCCGAGTACTTCGGTACATGGGGGAGGGAGGAGGGCTAAGGGTAAGTTGCCTAGTGGTGTTTCCTTGCAGAGTTTGCCAGTTTCGGAGCTTGCGGCTTCGGGACGGGTGGCGTTAACTGAATCGGGATTGTCAACTCCGAAGCCCGTGGTTTCGGGGTGGGTGGCGTCAGATTCTAGTGGTTTGGATATCTAACGAATCCAATCCCCGGTCGCTGATACCAGAGGGGGGGGGGGGGGGGGGGGGGCTGTTGTTTCCCGTACGGTTTCGCATGTGCCTCCTATTCCCGCGGCCCTTGGGGCGCCGCTGGGCGAGGAGACTTTCGTTGAACCATGCGGGGCTCTGCCTGCTGAGGCCTTTGTTAGCGTTCCTTTGTCTCTTTCCACTCGGGTGGAATCAGATTTGGGGCTGGCCTCTCAAGCTTCGTTTTTGAATCGCTTGGGCAGGCGGAGTCTCAATCGCTCGCCCTCTGTGGGGTGGAAGCGATTGCTTTGAATTTTAGTCAACCCGCGCGCAGGGTTCGACTTCGCGTTGGTTTAAGCAGCGGGATTCCTGCTGAGTCCTTTGTTGGCGTTCCTTTGCCGGGTCATCCCGGTCCGCCCTTGCTCTGGGCGCCTTGGCGTCCGGCCCATGGCTGTTGCATCTCCTTGCTCGGCCGATATGGGTAATTGGTGCGCGTCTTTGGGTTCAATACCCTCAGCGCACTTCTCCCATAAAGGGAGGTGAGCGTCCCTCAGTGGAGGGTTCGGTTCGTGTTCCCGAAGGGCTTCGGGGATCCGAACGAAACCGAATAAACGCTCTGAATAGCGGGTTTCGACTTAGGCTCTTTTGGGCCAATCAGAAGCCTAGGGAAGGGGCTAAAAGAGGCAAGGCTTTGCCTGCCTCTTGCCCATCGGGTTTAGCTAACCCTCCGGTCTCTCAAGCTGAGATGTTCAGTGTGAGATGGGCTTTGCCCAGACTCAGGGCTGGTCCCTTGTACCGGGATTCACATCCCCTGCTCTTGTCCCTTTTTTGGGTCGGACATCGAGACTAATTATCCTTTTATGGTTTATTCTTCTTTGTCTGTGATGAGATCACATGAGCCTCCTAGTCTCGCAGCCTCGGGGCTCCGTCGGGTGAGGAGGCTTATGGCGGTTCATGCGTGAATCCGACCGTTTCGGCCTTTGTTCGTGATTCTTTGTCACGATCATTTCAGGCGGATCCAGTTTTGGAAGCGGCCTCTCAAGCTTCGGTCTCCGAATCGCTGGGGCAGGCAGAGCCTTAGTTGCTCTCCCTTTGTGGGGTAGAAGCGATTGCTTTGTTCTAAACTTTCCCTGACTTTTAGTCAACCCGCGCGCAGGGTTCGACTTTGCTTGGGTTCAGGCAGCGGGATTCCTCCGAGCGTTTTTCTCTTGCGGAGGATTTCTAGCTGGATTTTGGATGCATTGAAGCGGTGCTTCTTTTGTGCGTCATGTTTGGTTTGCAGTAGTCATAGTTTTCCACTGCAGCTGCCTCGGTCATGTACCGTCGCAGAGTATTGGTTGGTGGCTGTCTTCGTTCCTTTCTCCCGCTTGGGAGGCCATCTCCGCGGACGCTTTTGTTCTCTTTGACGGACGAGACGGATTCTTCATAGATCTGTCCGCCCCGCTCCCCGGAGGTGCTATAGGAACTCGGTCACCTCACAGGCTGTCTTTTTCCCTTTCTCCGACTTTTGTTATTCCCAAGCGCTTGGGAAAACTTCAGTACTTTTTTGGATGGAGACTCTCGCCTCCATTCTCCCGTTGATCAAGAGGAAGGACTACGCGGTCTTGATAGTTTCGAAGATGCGTATTTTCACTTTCCCGTTCATCGCGCTTTGCGCGATCTTCTGGGGTTTTTCTTCCTCTCAGAGACTTATCGTTTTCGCACTCTTCCCTTCGGGCTGTGCCCAGTCCCTCGGGTTCTTACTCAGGTGGTAGCCGTGCTGGCAGCCTCTCTGAGGCGATGCGGCCTTCGGCTACCTGGACGATTGGCTTCTCCTAGCGGAGTTGCGCGATTGTTTGTTGGACGAGACTAGTTTGCTCGTCAATCTTACTCAAGACTTAGGTTTCCTAATAAATTGGGAAAAGTAAGAGTTAGTTCCCACTCGCAGCCCAGTTTTTTCTGGGGGCGGTGTTAGACATAAGGAATCAGTTGGCTCGGCCCAGTTGAGACAGGATTCTCACCATTGTCTCTGCGGCTCGCAAGCTCTTGCTGGCCAGAAGAGTCTCGGCCAGACAGTGGCTTCAGTTTCTAGGTTATCTAGCCAGTCTAGTCGATGTTTTAGAGGACTGCCGGCTCCTCATGAGACCCTTTCAGAGACATCTCCTCAGGTTCTTCAAGCCGGGAAAAGACTCTCTTTTGGTCTGGATTCCAGTACCAGTAAGGTTCAAGTCTCTTCTCTCTTGTTGGACGAGCGAGGTGTTTCTCGCGCGAGGCAGGTCCTTCTCTGCCCCTCTTCCGTCGATATCGGTTGGGGTGGGGAGGACACTGCAACGGCAGCACGGTTGCGGGGGATTGGTCTCATCTTGGGACTCTTCCTCATATCAATGTCCTGGAGTTTATGGCAGTTCTGTTGACCTTGCTCCATTTCAGAAGTCGACTTCTCAGTCGTTCGGTTCTGATTCTCACGGACAATGTTACTGTGGCGGCATATATCAATCGGCAGGGAGGCACTCGTACGGTTGCCCTGAATGCCCTAGCAGCTCAGCTGTGGAGGTGGTGTCGTCGCATGGCAATCACACCCGTGGTCTCTTTCATCCCCGGTCGGGAAAACCTCATTGCGGATTTTCTGTCTCGGGGCAGGTATCTTCCATCGGAATGGACGCTCCATCCGGAGGTATTTTGCCGCATTCGCAGTTGCCTAGGTCCACTGGAAGTGGATCTATTTGCGTCGGTGCTAAATCACCAGCTGCCGAAGTATTGCTCCCGTGTTCGCGATCAGGGAGCATGGGCTCTCGATGCTTTCTCCCTCAGCTGGGAGAACCTTCAGGGATTCACCTTTCCTCCCTTCCAAACTGATTCCGCGTGTCTTGCGGAAAATCAGGGAAGATCGGGCGCGGGTGCTCGTAATAGCTCCCTTTTGGCCCAGGAGGAATTGGTTTCAAGGGCTCAACCGTTCGTTCTCCCGTTAAGAGCGGATCTGGTGTTACAGCCCCTATCGGGGATTTTTCACCACAGTCCGGAGTCTCTTCATTTGACTGCTTGGCCCTGTCAGGGAATCTGCAAGTCAGTCGGGGGTCTCTCTGATAGAGCCGCGGACTTTTTAATGTCCAGTCGTAGGGTTTCTGCTAGGGAAATTTACAATTCCCGTCTCTCGGTCTTTTTCCTTTGGTGCAAAGAGAGAAATCAAACCCCTTCTAAGGCTCCTATTGGTTCAATTGCGGATTTCTTAATCTCGTTATTTGACAAAGGGAGATCTATCTCTACTATCCGAGGCTACCGTTCGGCGATCGGGGCCATTCATTCGGGTTTCTCGGTTGGTTCGGGGATTTCCAATTCCCCGCTACTAAGTGGTTTGATTCGTTCGTTCTTTCTGAAACGACCTTCTTTTTCTAAGTTAGTGCCGTCTTGGAGTCTGCCTAAGGTCCCGAGGCCTTGGCGAAATCTCCTTTCGACCGTTAGGTGAAGCTTCGCTTCATCATCTTACGGTTAAGACGCTCTTTTTGGTAGCTATTGCCTCTGGGCAGAGGCGCAGTACTCTTCATGCTCTCTGTCTTACTCCTGGTCATGTTCGCTGGGAGAGGAAAAGGCGTTAGTTTGATTCCTAGGGTTCTTTTGTTGCCAAGATCAGACAGCTGCCTCTGGCCCTGTTGAGATTTTTCTTTGTCCGCTTTCTAACTTTTCTTCGGTGCGTGAGGACAAAGTTTGGTGTCCTGTAAGGGCTCTCAAATGGTATTTTGATAAGACTAAGTCTTATCGTAAGGATGATCAGTTGTTCCTGATCACTAGAGAGCCTTTTTCTCCTGCCTCTCTTGATTCCATCTCTAGATGGATCGTTGAAGCTATTAGGGGCCACTGGCACAGAGGCTCTTTTATCCGACAGTAAGCCTCGTGCTCATGATTCTCGTAGTGTCAGCACTTCTTGGGCTCTGTTTCAACAAGTGTGGCGCTTGTTGATATTTTGAAGGCTGCTTATTGGCGTTCGCCCAATTCTTCATTTCTTTGCTACCTTAGGGATGTTCCCGCAGGTGAAGCTTTGTTTTGCGTCAGTCACCTTGAAGGCCCGCTGTGTCTTCTTTGTAGTCTTGGTGTTGTAATCCTATTCCCTCTCTCGCGCGAAACAGGCCCTCCCGGTCTTTGAGTTGGCGCTGGTCTGGCATAATAGGTAGGTATATATGATTTATTGCAGTAAATTTGTAAAATCAGCACTGATTTTCTTATTTACTATATAAATATATATACCTACCTATGACCTCCCCTCCTTCCCCTCACCTTGCAAGCAACATGGTTTCTACTTGAGATTGCTCGCAAAGAGGAAGATGGCCGTAGCGTGTTGACGCGCGTGAGTGGCGAAGGGGACAATAGGATTACGGGGGTGGTGCGCACAATATTGTGACTCATGTGTGTTAAATTCTCGAAGGGGTCCCGTAGTCAAGACTACAAGGCATAATAGGTAGGTATATAGATTTTTATAGTAAATAAGAAAATCAGTGCTGATTTTACAAATTTGTCG